>CAKNYM010052970.1:501471-536271 GCA_932195095.1 Andricus curvator | reverse complement strand
CCCCCCCCCCCCCCCGAACGTATCACGTATTTTGTGAATGACCCCTAACTGAAAGGACGACGACCACTCAGGTCGATTCTTGGATACAAAGCGTCGCACTTTTTTGCTTTTATATTAAAGTTGTATACTAAATTTGGAGTTTGAGAGCTTTCCGAATCACCTTGAGTACTAAGAAAACCTTCTTACGTTGGGGGAAATTAAAGTTATGGGCCTTCTAAGTTTGAGTAATGTATAGTGGGGCAAAATGATAAAAAAAATGTTTGAAATACGATTCATACTAAAATTTTCAAACGATTAAAGGATTTTTTTTTTTTTTAATCAAGATAGATATTTTTTTAAGAGATTTGTCGTCTTAGATTTTAGAGAAAAGAATCTATTTTGTTTATATAAACATAAAGTTTCAATAAATGGTTCAACACATAACCTATATTAATGTTAACAATTTCATAAAGAAATTCGAAGTTGAAGCAATTTTTAAAAGTTACAGTTGCTATTTTTTCTACAAGTGCTTTGTTTGACTTGCATAAACAAATTCGTAGTACCGAAATTGTAACTGGCAATCCAAAAAGGCATGCTTCAAAGAAAAGGATTTCAAACTCTTAAAGATTGCTCAAACTGTGAATTTGTTTATGCGATTTGTTTATAACAATCACGTTTGTTATGAAATTACAATGTAGGTATCTCACTGAATTACCATTAGCAAACCAAACAAAGAACGTTTAAAAAAAGGATCAGAAACTTTTAAGAATTGCTCAATCTGCAAATTTGTTTATAACAATCGCAGTTGTCATTAAATAACAATGTATTTTACTGCGTTATCACTAACAAGCCAAACAAAGCACTTTTGAAGAACCTGGAAACTGAAACTGTTAAAAATGGCTTAAATTGCGAATTTGCTTATGCCATTTGTTAACAATAAGAAATATAATCTGTATATTTTTTAATGTTTGATTATTACTTTAAATTAAATAAGAGACAAGACCTACTTAATAAATATTGAAAATCATAAAAAAATCTACTATTGTGCTGTTGTTTACATCAATAAAGTTCTTAATAACAAATTATTTAATCATAATCAACTATATTAATTCGTGCTTTAAGGACTTTTTCTTATCGACTGCACATTGATGTCACTAATTTTTAATAGCTTATGTGTTATTGTTGCATCCGTATCTTAAAATGATCAATTTCCACCAAATTTATGTTTAATTAAACAAAACAAAAAAACTGTGTAGAAATTGTTGATGTAAGTTGTTGGCTTTAGGGTCAGGTGAATTGAAACGAATTAAGTTGTTTCAAACGTTTCGGCACACAATGGTGGCCCTCATCAGTGAGTTTTATTAAATCTTATAAGAATTTGTACCAGAAATTTGGCATGATAACGCGATTATTTTATCTAGAGGAGAAAAGCAAGATTTTAACGCCAATGTTCAATGAAAAGTTTTCAATGAGTTCAATGAGTTTTCACTCAGTTTTCATTGAACATTGACGTTAAAATCTTGCTTTTCTCCTCTAGAGAAAATAATCGCGTCATCATGCCAAATATCTGTTACAAATTCTTATAAGATTTAATAAAACTCACTGATGAGGGCCACCATTGTGTGCCGAAACGTTTGAAACAACTTAATTCGTTTCAATTCACCTAACCCTAAAGCCAACAACTTACATCAACAATTTCTACACAATTTCATTTTTGAGGGTCAATACAATCCCCCAGCGATTGTTATGAAAAACAAAAAATATTTATTTGAAAAAAAAATTAAATATTAATAATTAATATATATATATATATATATTATTAATATTAAATATTAATATTATTAATATTAATTATTTATTAATTATTATTAATCTATGACGACAATTATTTTTTTAATTTATCTAGCTTCAATAAAAAATCTCTGAAATCGGTTGAAAATTCTAGCCCGAATCGTATTTTAAACATTTTTTTATCATTTGGCCCTACTGTACATCACTCAAGCTGAGAAGATCCATAAGTATCGTTTCCCCAAACGTAAAAAGGTTTTCCTAGGGTGTTCCTAGATGTCCTCTTTTTTAAATTTAAAAATAAGCAATTTTGAATCTCTCAATCTGACTAAAATTATTCAATTTTCAACGTTTTCCACTTAAAATTGTTCTCCTATTCAAACTTACAGTTTAAAATAAAATTTTAGAATTTTGAAGGATTTTAATCAAAAATTATCTATTTAATAAAATTTCAGTATGAAATTCTATCTTCGTGAACATTTTTAACTTAAAATTATTAAGGTATTATAAAGACAAAAAGACCAATTTTAAAACATACCTAAATTGTTTATTTAAACATTTCTTTGAGGAACTTCCTTTTTTATTTAGCTTCTTAGTTTTTGTTTAATTATGCGATTTTAAATAATGATGGCACATTTTGCAAAGGAAAATATTCCTTTCGACTTCCAACATTTAAAACAGGAAATTGACAAATTAATATAGTTATTTGTCTATACAACATTTTTTACACATTTATTTATGATATTAGCCATTAAACCTTTTTTTTGGAAATTGGATATGGTGGAGTCTAGAGAATATGTTGCACTTAATTTAAGAATTTGCGCATAATGCGAAAGTCCGAAATGAACATCTAAGTCTTGAAGAGGGACTGGTACTAGTCTGAAGCTCCGACTAAAAACATTGTTATGGACCAATAAATTATTTTTCGGTCATTAAGCCGCTCAAACTATTTACCATAAATTAATATTTTTCTTCTTAAACTGTCGTTTTGTCTTCATAATACCTTAAACTATTAAAGCTTTTAATTTGAAACAATATCATTTCGAACGATTTTGATTTTAAATCAACAAATTTGCAATGTTTCAATTCTAAATTATTATCTTTTGAGCGCTACAAACTTAAAATTGATCAACTTTTAAGGGATTACATGTTAAATTATACGCTAAAATTACTTTAAATAATTTATTGTGTGATTAACAAAATTAATTAAAAGTGGAAAAAGTGACTGAATGGCAGGTTTAAACATTTTAAAATGTTTGAAACTTTTTAAATATTCAAAACAGAACATTTCAAACTGCAAAAGTTCAAAATTGAGTAAGTTTAAATTTGAAGTGCTTATAACTCAGTACAATTTGAAATTTGAATCATAACAATTTTAAAGAATTTCAAAACAAATTTATAATTTAAAGACTTCAAAATTTAAATGCATTTTTTTTAATTCTGTCAAAATTAAAAATCTCTTAAAATATAAAATATTTATAAATATTATTGCATACGATTGACATAGCAAAACTCACTCTGTGCAAGCTGACCAGCGAAATTTCATATTCGGCTCCTGTTGGCTTCGCCTTTCCAGAAACACGTTCCATCAACTCCAAGGCGTACTTCTGGAACATTACATGCTCCTGCCTCTTTTCCTGAAGTATTGGGTCTTTCATGAGAGCCTGAATTTGACCGTCGGTGAACATTGGCAATTTACTAATAATTTGCCTGACTTTTTCACTTCGTGCAAGTCCAGCAAGTGCTCGACATGCAAGAGCACGAATACTGTCCGCGTCTGTAATTGGCGTTTTGACCATCATCAACTGTAGCAAAACCTGTGGAAAATAAAAAATTCATGCTAAGTATCCCTGATTTAATTACCGTTTTATCATACCTCTGAATATGTGTAAAATAAATACCATTATTCCATTGTTCGACCTCACGCTTTCCCAAACTTTCTGAATGAGTTCTTCGCTATTATGTATGTTGGCTTTCTTTTTGGCTGATCCCGTCACTGAATACCTCGCTACATTCCCGCCAACCTGTAGAAAAAATAATACAATTTGTTTATTTAAAATGTAATTGGGAAAATCTACTTGTTATCAATTAGACAGTTTTTCAAAGATATTGTTGTCATTTTAGCTACTTTTTTATACATGTTTTATTTGCTCATATTTAGGCTCTACTAATTATGAATTTAAACTATTGAAACAAACCCTATTTATTGGTGCACAAACGCAATTTACGACGGCCCTGAGCGCAGCCCTTTGAACATCAGCGTCTGCGATAATTTCACACTCTGCTGCTGCCAATAACAAATTGATTGCCATGGTCATAGACATGTCCGGCATGTCTACTCTTTCGCACAGCAACAACATGACCTTTGGTACTACAGAGCAAATCGCGATCACGTCTAGACACGATCGAACTGTCTCTGCACTCGACGTTGTATGAACACTGCAAATGAAAAAGAAGTTTCAAACCAAACTAAGTTTCCGATGTTAATTATTAAATTATTAAGTGTAACGTAAAAAGGGTGTTATGAGGTTATTCTATTCTAACACGAAAACACTAGTAAAATTTCAAATATTTGTAAATATAATTCAAGCGTTAAATGCTAAATTCTCAATTACAGTTAATGTATATATTTTATTTTTAGTTTATTAAAGTGAATAGTTGTTCTACTCACCGTCCACTGTAATTCCATTCTCGTGCGAATGCAATTATTTGCAGGAGGAGAGTAATGCCACCAAGACGATGGAGTTCTTCTACTGGTGGCCACATTACTCTGAGAGACATTAATTCTTGCAAAACTTCTACTTTTGTTTGGACTTCTTCACTGCTCAATTTACACGCCTGCAAAAATTCACACAATTTAATAATTTATTAAGAGTTTCTTCTGCATATTTAATTTTTAATCGAAGGCATCACATGTTCTTGAACTTCAGTTTGAAAAAAATATTCAATGTTAAGAAACAATCGAGTTTGGAAATTATGTAACATATCTATTGCAGGGTGTCCGGCGATTCTTAGGAACGAAATTCAAGGTCTTTTCCAGGTCAAGAAGTCATGTTTTCCCAGGTCTCCTTTTTTCACATCAAATAATGAAATAGCAGTTTGTTACAGATGTAAAAAATGAGCCATTTCATTTTTTACTGGCCAACAATTTTTAAAGAAAGCAAAACCATAAATAAACAAATTCTTAATTTTTTGCGAACATAAATAGTCTTTGAAATCCTTGAAAACTTTGAAATCTTTATGAATTCGTTGAAATCTCTTGACATACTTAAAATCTTTGTGAAATCTTGAAATTTTTGTGAAATCTTTTAAAATGTTTGTAAAATATCTGCAATTCCTTGAAATCTTTGTGAAAATTTTTGAAATCTTTTGTGTTCGTTTGAAATCATTGAAATCTTCTCACATTTGTTAAAACTTTTTGAAATAGTTTAAAATGTTTGAAATATGTGTGAAATCTTTCGAATTCGTTTGAAATCATTGAAATATTTGAAATTTTTTGAAATCTTTGAAATCTGGTGTATTGTACCCTTTTTGGAATCTTTGGACTTCTTATATTCTTTTGAAATTTTTATGAAATCTTTAAAATATTGTGAAATCTTTCTGAAATCTTTTGTATTCATTTGAAATCATAACATATTTTTAATCTGTGTAAAATCTTTTGAAATCTTAGAAATCTGGTTTACTATATCCTTTTTAAAATCTTTATAATCTTTTGAAAGTTTTAAAATCTTTGGAAATGTTCGAAATTTTTTGTGAACTCTTTGAAATTTCGTGTACACGCCTTTTTTAAAACTTTGAAATCCTTTAAACCTTTTGAAAGGTTTAACAGCTTTGTGAAATTGTTGTGAAATATTTGAAATCTGGTGTACACGCCTTTTTTATCTCTTTGAAATTGTTGTAAAACGTTCAAAATCCTTTTAAATATTTTAAAACCTTTGAAATATTTTGAAAACCTTTTGAAATCTTTAGTAATGTTTTGTAATCTGGTGTACACCCAAAAGCCGAGTGATGAAACCCTTGAAAAATTCGTTATATAGCCATAGCTCATTCTAATTCTGAAACTGAATGAACACCGAAATTTTCAACTAATAATTTTTTTAATTTGTAAGTTGAATATCACAAAAAATGTACACTTTAATATTCTATATTAGCGGAGACGAAATAAAAAACTTACAGAATTATTCACAATATTAAAGTCTGTTCATTGCAATCTATCAAATAATTGGTAAAGTCTACAAAAAATGCCTAGAAATCTCTTTATTCATTCTGTAATGAGTAAAAGATAAATTATGTCTTGATAAAAAAAAAACTTTTCAGTAGCAAGCTTTCTTCTAAACGAGATGTTTCTTTCATAATAGACTAAAAGATTTAAATTACTTTTCGGATTTCAATAAAATAACTGTTTTAAAAGAAACAAAATTAATTCAAGGTTCTCGTGAAAAACTCAAGGAGATTTCCAGGTTTCCGAGGTTCAAACCAAATTTAATGAGAATTCCAGGGTTTCACGGTTGTCAAGGTCGCTGGACACCCTGTAGTAATTAGATTTGCAACAAGCGAAATTTTAAATTTGAAAGCATTTACTATAAAAATATGACAAATCTAAAACATTATTATTATTCCAGGGATAGGGTATAACCAAATTTCTAAATAAGTCAAATATCACATTTATAAAGATGGGTGGGGTTTTTACCTTATATGGAGGAATGGAAGGCTGCCATGTATCACGTTCTGTTCTGGCATTTTCAGCTCTTTGAAGCTGCTCCGCTTTCAGATACAAATGCGCCTCCATGTATCTTTTCAAAGCGACGGCAACATGTCTGACGATTTGCCTTGAAGCACATTCTTCATCGTCGTTTAGAGTAGGTTCTTCCTCAATATTTAATATTGGCAGTGTAGATATCTAGAAATGATAGAAATTATAGTACTGAGTACATGTTATCAAAAATATATTCTGGTTTCTATTCGAAATTATTCTCCAAAATTAGCAATAAACTTTTGTACATCGAGAATTGATTAAACTTAAATATTTCAAGCATTTATTTACCAAAATGCTCAATAAAATCCTCCTTTTTAAAGAGTTTTATGATCTTAAGTAAACTTTCCAATAAGTTTACGAAAATAAGGTCACATCTTAAAACACAAATATTTTTTTAAATTTCTAATTGTAAATACGAATTAAAAAAGTTTATTGAAAAAATAGGCACTTAAGAAATTAAATATATAAAATCGCAATCATTTTTCAGTTTAAACTCAATATTGTACAATTTATTTGAAACATAGTGAAGCAGTTCAGAATATTGTAAAAAATGTAAGCCAGGAATATTAAAAAAAAATTTATTCGGAGGCCTTCCATCTTATACATTTTTACTAATCACTAAAAACGACACGTTGTTTCATTTAAATTCAAACTGAACAACTATTTTAATAAAAATGTAAACATTAAATCAATTTAAATTTGAAGTCCATAGAATTATTTGTACAACATTATATTGAAAGCCTATAATATTATATTTTGTTAATCCAAAGGTTTTAAACCCTTCAAAACAAAATGCAGTAATTTTAAATGTAGAACAATAAAATTTCGACAAATTTCAAAGGAAAACGTATAAATCTAAAAGACTTTTAATGAGATACCTACGTTCAAAATTGAAAAGTCCACATAAATTTTTGAAATACAAAGGATACAAAATCTTTTCAACTACTAAAACTTTTAATTTAAAACCAAACAATGTTTTAATTCAGAACTGTTTAAAATCAAACGGTTTCACTTCAAAATTCTTTAATTTTGAATATATTTATTTCAACACTTTTGAATCTTTAACTCTATTTATTCTTAATTGTTCAATTTAAAACGCTTTAAATTATAAATTTTCTAATTTCGAAACTTCAAAAATTAAATTATTCAAATGTTAAACTGTTACTTCAAATTATTCAATTTTGAACGGTACTCAATTCAGTATGCTGAACTTCTTCAAATTAATTTTTCCTGCTGTTATTTTTCAATTTAAAATCGTTCAACTATTAAAGTTTTCATTTTGAAATAACTAAGATAATTTTTTTTAATTAGAAACATAGTCATTTTGAAAGTTTTTAATTCCGAAATTTCAACTTAACGTAATATTCTATTTAATTTAATTTGTTCAATTTTTAACTCTTTTAATTCAAATTTACTTTGAACGCTCATAAATCATAAATTATTCAATTTCAAACGCTTGCAATTAGAAATTGTCGAATTTCGATAGTCTTAAAATGATCAGGTCAATTTCAAATCAGTTACATAGATTTAAAGAAAAATCCGTATTTTCTGTAAAAAACAAACTATTTTTTCGAATCAGAGCAATATGTGTCCAAAGCATTTTGAAAGCTTTCAATTTAAACCCGTTTCATTTCAAGCACTGAAATTTTGAAACTCTTCAATCTAAAACGCTTATAATTCAAAATTTTTCAAATTGATAGCTCTTCAAAACTGAACAGTTTGAAATTTAAAGTGGTTAAAATTCTGCAATTTCCAATTAGAAACGTATAATTTGAAAGAATTTCAAACTGAATTTGTTCAAAATCGCACAATTTTATGTTGATAACATAAATTTTTCTACTAAGAATCAAACAAATATCCCGTCAAAAAATAAAGTGACTTATTTTACGGTTCCCTTGGCAGAATAAATAAAAATTTGAATTCCTCTTTAAAGTCAAAAATTAAGATGTGAGACAATTTAAGAGTTTGTTGTCCAAATATGATCGTTAGATTCTTTTTTTTTTAAAGAAAGACTTTTTCTAATTTCAAAGAATCTCCAAATTTTTGCCATTTTACACTGCGACATGAAACCCCTGTTTTTCCAAAATTATACAACGACCCTATTATTGGACAATTTGGAAAACCACCAAATAAACTAATAAACATCAACTCACCACATTAAATAGTTTCCTAAGACCATCTTGCGCGTCGAATTCCTCAAGAATGACCTTAAACGGAAAGGAGAATCCAAAGAACATCGTCGCATGACACCTTCCCGAATCATGACTCCTCTCCAGAAGCCAGAGTGCGTATGTGACCAGGTCAGAAATAACATGTTTTGGTAGGAGGCACACGCGTTCCATTGCATCCTCACAATACGCGAGATAATACAGACATATCGAAACTCCAGTAGCCGCGACACTAGGTCTCGGCACATCCAACAGTTTCTGCAGACCACCCATGTTCAGAAACTCGATCGAGAACTTCTTATGACACAAAAGAGAAGCCAAGTACTTCAACGCCTCGAAAGCGAGTCGACTGTCCTTTGTCTCTCTGACGTTGATGTACTTAAGAATTAACTCCAAAGCGTTCTGCTCAAACACATGCCCCAGAAATTCCTGATACTCTCCCATAGGAGTTAAGTACCTGAGAATGAGCATCTGCCTCGTAGCGAGGGTCGGAGGATGTATCTGAATATTTCCAATCACGTAGGATTCCATTTCCGCCCAGGACGAATTTGAATTCCCCTCAACGAGAGTATTTGGAGTACTAATACTCAAAGACCTGGACAAATTACATCTCACTGGAGTCAGGGCTCCACTTGGCCTCGGAGGCGTTGTAAGATTGTTCAGATTTTTCAGGGGAGTCACTTGGGTGTTGGAAACATTATTAGAAGCTTTTGGGATAGCCAATGGTGGAGACATTATCTCGGGATATGAAATATCAGACTTTACAGGCGTTGATGGCTCATCGTTGTTCTTCAATTTCTTACTGGGTTGAATTTCATCGGCGCTTTGCGCACTTTCCTCTTCATAGGCCTCGCACTCGGATTCCTGAGAAATTGTCGCGACATCTTCTGGGGATTTCAAGACGACACCATTTTCTCGTTTCTTGTCCTTGACTTTCCGCTTCCCCGGAACCCCTTTGTGCTCGAAATCGTGCAGGAGGTTTCGACTCTGGCCAAAGTGAGCGAAAGGTCTCGCATTCACCGCTGCTTGTCTGTCCTCTGTCGCTTTTTCCTGCAACTTGTGCAGCCTCTGGAGCATCAGCGGCACCATCTTGCCGTTTTGTTCGCGAAAACCAGTCGCAATGTCCTGAACTTCCATGGCTGCGGCGAGCAGGCCGGTGGCGTAACTTTGAAGGGGCTCCACACTTTTTTCAGCCCAGGAGAAGAGTCTATGGATTAAAGCCTCCATGTCGGGCTGAAATACTGCGGAAGTTTCGAGACCAGGAAGGATGTCCAGCATCAGGCGACATGCTGCTGTGTTTAGCTTTCTTACATCTCGTCCGGTGATTCCTGATCGCAGCCAAAAGGTGTCTCTTAGGTAATCATTGATGAGCTGTGGGAAAAAAAATAATTTTGATATAAGTACAAAAAAGTTGTTACAACTTTTAACTTCGGAAAGAGTGAGTTTAGGAATAAAAATAAAATTACGATAATTAGACAAAGTTCAAGTTATTCTAAAAAAGAGTATTTCCAGGAGGCTTGAATTTTAAATAAGGTATAATTAAATGTAAGACTGGTAAAAAACGTTAATAGGGTTGATACAGAAGACTGGTTTCAAAATTCCGTGACTTTTCCAGGTTTACTTTTGAAAAAATTCCAGGTTTACTTTTCCAACAAAAATACAGCCAATTGAATTAAATTTCAAAACATTCAACTGATCGCAGACTAATTTACTAATATTTTCTTATACAATTATTAATTAATGCAAATTTAAAGGGCTTTTCAATAATTATTGAGTTCTAAACAGTTTTCATTAATAGTAATATATCTCAAAAGTCTGGAATTACGTATTATAATCATATCGAGGGGTTGACCACTCCACTTTTAAGCGTGCAACAGATTTCAAGATTTCACAAAACTTTCAAAGATTCCAAAAGATTTCTAAAAATTTCTAATATTTCACAAAGATTTCAAAATATCTCAAAGATTTCATGAAGGCTTGTACACCAGATTTCAAGAGTGATCAACCCCTCTACCATACTATTTTTATTAGTGAAAAAATCAATTCGTATGAATTCGTAAATTAAAAATTCTCCGTGAAGTACTAAAGGAATTGTTTAGACTTTTAAACGTGTGCGACTACAAAAATTCCAGCCACTTTTACAAAATTCAATCACCCATCCAAACTTTTTCGCAATTCCATTACTTTTCCAGGTCTTGTAGTAACCCTGCGTTAAGGAACATAAACTCATTCCAAATAAATTGCAAGAAATTCCAAAAGTTTCGTTAAAATTTTAGGGCACAGGAATTCTTTCTTTATTTTCAAAAAATTACAAATATTAAAATTGCAAACTTTTCTCACTGTAATTGTTTCCAAATTTGTAGACTTTAGTATTTTAATTATACTCAAACTCGCGTATTCAAATTCTTAAATTCTATTTTTTACTACGATTCTCTGAACTTTTGAACATTTAAAAAAAACTTAAAATGTTTTTAATTGAAGTAACTTTCTAGTTCGAGTTTCTGTAAATTGATATTTTAAAATAGAAATTTCAAAATTCGATCCACAGCGCTTAACAAAATAATTGGTAATTTGAAAAAAATTGAATTATACCTCATATATTCATGTAAAAAGTAGAATATTATAAAAAATGTACTCTATATTTTTGGTAACATACCTTTGTCATAAAGTTCTCTTTTCTGAAAAGAACTTTAAGTATGTGACCGAAGTTGCATTCTGGATCAGTACGTGACGGATGTCTCTCATCAAATGGATCAGGATCCATTTTCAAATAGTTTTCTGTTTCCAGTTCTATAATTTCGGCTAGTCTTTGTAAAGTTGGAATTGGATCGTAGGTCGGGGCAACGTGATCTTCCTCCCATTGTCTCAAGATCTGAACTACGTCCGTTACTTCTGCAAGTGATTCTGCTGTAGCCATTTTGCAATGTGAACCTGCAACATTAGCTCGTTTTTTATATTCTATACCAATATTTTAATGTGTTTTACAAATATCCAAATAATATTTTTCTGATTACAACTTCTTCATTGGAAAGAGGTATTAACATTATATCATCTGTTCTTAAACTGTTCGTGTACTTGTCATTTGTAATGTTTCTGAATATACCACCAACTTAGAGAAAATTTGGAAATGGTGACAAATTTGTACTTTTGAAAATTAAAAAATAAATAAATTCCTTACATAGGAAGCTCACCGCATTAAACATGATTGTTGCTGTTTGGATTGGTTTTGAATACGGATACTAATGTAGTCGAATTGCACGTGGGGAACGTAATTGCCAATTTGGGAAACAATCTTATCAAATTAAAACGTTGATAGGCCTCCGTTCTTTTTTAAATTAAAAATCCACTGTCTTTACAGAAATTGCTTTTGTTTGTATCTAATCTAAGTTTCATGTTAAAATTTCTCAGAAGGAAATTTTCAAGAAAGTCTAAACCTTTTTTGCACAAATTGAGGTCTTTTAATTCAAGAAAACCTTAGCATAAGCCCTGGAACTTTTACAAAATATAAATATTGCATAAAAAACTCGGAATAGTAATACAATTTGGATTCTCTAAACTGCAATAACAAAAATAAAATAATAACAAATATATAACGTTCTAAATTGAACAATTTGAAATTAAGAAACTTTAAAATTAAAATTTATAAATTTAAGTCTTCACAATCAAACAATTTTGAATATGTTGTCTGAAAATTATTTCTTACTTGAAAATTTTCCAAATAAGGATTTCAAACAAAAGCTTTCACAATTTAAAATTGGAATCGCTCCAACTTTGAAGAATTTTTAATTCGAAGTAATTGAAAATATCGTGAAATTTCTAGTTACCTTTAAAATGATCAGGTAGGTTTTTCTTAAAAGATTTTTTTTTTAAATTTCTTGAATTAGATTACTTTTAAAAATGTGAAAAAAGTACAAATGAAAGTGGGAAAATAATAATAATTCAATTCCACGATTTTCCCAAAGGCTCGAATTGGACCGGCGGGATAACGGGAAAAATCCCGGTGGGCCGGTGTTTTTAAAGCGAATTGGGCCGGTTCGACTTCAAGCTTTAAAGGATAGACCGTTTCATAATGCTCGTTCTCCTTCAGTTTACAGAGAGCTGGACGCCCTGTGGGTATTTCTGAGAATATATTGAAAACTTTCTACGAATTTTCCGTGGAAATCCCTCAGAAATTCTCGGAAATACAGTTCTAGAATTGCATGCGGAATATTTTGTTGTGTACAACAGTTTTTTCGTGCAAATTACAATGCTTTTAATACAACAGTTTTTTTATGGATTATGACATTTTTAATTGTATAACAAACTTAAGTACTTAACAATGTTATTCGGTTTGATTACCTAAATTCAACGTTCATATAAGAGCTTTCACTTGCGATTAACATATATTGTTATTTATATATACCAAAACAATGTTCTAATATTTCAAAAATGTGAATGAACCTACGCGCACACACACATACAAAATTCGTGGCAGCAAACAAAATACCATCTTTGTTGTAAAATCGCTACCAATCCTATCTAAGTACAGACTCAGCATACATTGACGACGATATAGTTAAAACAACAGAAAATCATTAAAATCCTCTTCGGGAACATCTTTAAGGATAACTTCGCCAAATATCTTTAAAATCACTTTCAATTTTGCAAAAAAAAACTAACCTTAACCGTTGACAATGTCAATGAAAATCATGAAAATAATCACAAAAATTCCGCGATTCACGAAGGAATATGAGCTTCTCAATAGCAATTAAACGTCGAGAAAGGTAAGGAGAGGCAAATAGAGTCCGATAATTATGATAATGAGCTTGTAATACAGTACGACAACGGTCCGTGCAAAAGAGAAGCCATATGTACGAACGTGTCGTACAGAAGCAATCACCGCGCGTACAACATACAGGTTATGTTCGATTCAGGATAAAGGAAATTAAATGCACATGACAGCTCTCGGAGACTTACCTTTATCACCCAGGAGCTGGTAACCAACGTGGGCGAAATTCCGCGGCCGAAATTAACACTTTAGGTCCACAGTCTTCTCTATTATCACACAAAAATGCGATCCCACACGAAACTCGATACAATCACGCAGTTCTTATTTTTTCACTAATGTCTGCGACTCTGCGATCTGCGAGTTACCACCACCACCACCACCACGACAACCATTACGGTTCAGAGTTTGAAAGCATGGTCTGATGTCATCCCAATCCGAAATTGCCCGAACAACCTGATTTCTTTCCAGTAACCCGGAAAAGTCAAGTCAAGGTTATCACGTGTCGTGTCACAAACTAGCTCGAGTATTCTAGAAAATTGGAAGCCAATTTTTTTTACGGTTTTGTTGATAAACTTGGCGTTCTTAAAAATGCAATTGGGGTTTGTTTCCTAATGGGATTCTGAAATTCCTTACGTTTCGCGCTGATGCGCAATCCCACGTTTTGAAGGGCACACTCGTTGTCCGTCGTAGACACCGGCGCCAGGAAGGGTGGGGTTGATTGTACTCAAGAGATCTAATGCGATGCGATTGGTTCAAAATTCGACTCTTTGAGTCATCAACCTATCACGCGATTTTAGACCTTCATCTGATTAGTGGCATAGTGGAATTGCTTCTGGGAGGAAAGGAGTGAGGGAGGAGTGTGTTGTTTTTTGCAAAAACAAACAAAATTAAATTTCATAAATTATTCGAATTATTCTGTGCGTTCTATGTATAATATAATGTTAATATATTATCAACTTTTATTTATGTGTTATGAAACCATTATCTCGAATAGAAAAGTTGTTTACAAAAGTGAGAATTCACTTTGATGATTCACTTTTGAGGTTATGTTCACCAAAACAAATGACAGCAAACGACGTAAACATAAATTGTAAAAATCCTTCCAAGTGGTGACTGGTGAGAATAATCGTAATAATGAACGTTTAATTAATTGTACAATTATTCAAAGTAAAAAATGCATTTTTATTCATGAAAAGTGTGTAGCGAAAGTTATTTGAATGAACAAAATGAACATTTTAATCAATTTAAACTGTACTAAGTGGATTATGTAGACCTGTAGAGTGTATAGAGCAACATTTTCGGAGCAATTTATCTAAACTATATATTTTGGTTATTGGGCTATTGGATATTATTTTATATATTATAGAATACTGTTGAGCGTTTTAGCTAGAAGTGTATTAATTTTCAATCATGAGTGGTGGCATAGCTCCCAGTAAATCGACAGTGTATGTTTCCAATTTGCCGTTCTCATTGACAAACAATGACATTCACAAGTTGCTGGAAAGTTACGGAAAAATCGTGAAGTAAGTCTTTATTTTTCAACATTAGATACATATTTTTATAATAATTTTTATCAAGCCGTAACGTTCAAATGGTATACTGCTTGTAAACATGGCACGTTTTCTAATTTACCTACTCTCATCACAATTGAGAAATTTTTTAATCCGAATAGACACAATCTGGGAAACTTCAAATTTGTAATAGTTATAAATGAAGCATTTTAATTTGACGAGACGATAATTGATCGGAAACACCGGTTGCTGAAGTTTTTATAATATCTGCCCCTAAATTTTCATTTGCTAATTTCAGAGTTACTGTTGTGAAAGATAAATCAACCCGAAGGAGCAAAGGTGTAGCGTTTGTACTGTTTTTAAAGCCTGAAGAAGCCACCTCGTGTGCTGATGGTTTAAATAATACAAAGGTAATTGAATTCCATCCCAACCCTTTTCTTAACTAACAATTAGCCTTAATTTTTGAAAATTTTGGAATTAAATGAAACCTGAAAATATCAGTAATTATACTAACAATTATTTGCATTCGTTTTATTTTATTTTGATTAAATTATTATTTGGTTTCATTTTTTAACTTCCATTCCTTGAATTCTTTCCACAAGAGCATTCAAGATTGAATTCTAACTTTAATTTACCAGATCGGTGGTCGCACAATAAGAAGTTCGATTGCAGTGGACAATGGTCGAAGTACAGAATTCATACGTCGCAGAGAATACCCAGACAAATCTCGTTGTTATGAGTGCGGTGAGGAAGGTCATTTGTCTTACCAATGCACCACTAATACTCTTGGTGCTCGAACTCCCCCTCCAAAAAAAGTTCGAAAGAGGAATCCAAAATCCAAAGGCAGTTCAGGGGCGGCCGATACCAGCTTTTATGATAGCGACAGCGACGAAGGAGTTCGAAAACCGAGAGGCCCAGCCAAGGAAGCGATTTCCGAAGAAGATGAACTAGCCGACGAGGAAACGTGGGGTGCTTGTATCAGACTTGAAGTAAGAATTATTATTAAGAAATCATTTTTATAATGTTACCTCTAAAATCTCCGAAAACAATTCAAATTTTTAAATAGAATTAAGCAAAGCATTTAAAATTGAAGCGTTCAATAATGAGCAATTACATTACAAATTCAAAATTGCATTTAAAAATTTGTAACGTTTTTCACTGAATAATTACAAATAAAGGTATTCTTAACAAATCAATCTTTCAAATTCAAGCTATTAAAATGAAACAATTTTTTAATTAGACATTCAAAATATTCATCAATAACTTAAATGTTTTAGCAAGAGAAAATAGAGTTGGAAAAATACAGACAGAAAGTTGCGACGGGAAAATACGACGAGCCCGATGATGAACCAAAAGCAGGGCCGACTAAGAGAAAACGTTTCAAAAAAAGTAATTACTTCGGCTCTGATGAAGATGAAGAAGCATGTGATGACTGATATATTCTCTTTGTAATACTTGTATTTGAAGATTTAGATATTAAGTTTGTACATATAATTTATTCTTTAAGTTGAAAAAAAAATTATTCTTCAAAATCTTGGGCTTGTAATTTAAATTACTCAGATACACTGAAATCAAGGGTACTAAAGGTTGGTATCAAAAATTTTATTTAAAAAATCTTAATTTTGATAAGTAGAGTTAACAAAACAAAATATGTACACTGGACACTTTGATTTACGCAAGTAAAAACTCGTACACAATATTTCCACTTTAAAATTTAACGGAGAGAAAATAATAAATTAATATGGACATAACTGTTACAAAAACAATCAATATCTTATGCATTAATATAAAGATTGCTCTCTCTTTTTGTTCTTATTCACTCAAATCAAGTATAAAGTACGGGTTTCATCAAAGATTGAAACAGTCGCGACGTAACTTGTGAATCCCTGGTAATAACCATTCTTTTTCAGGTGCTTCCGCCACTTGAGTTTTTACTGCGTATTTAATCACACCTTCGGAATTGCGTGAGGAATTTTCAGAGTTTATTCTGTCTAGAATTCCGAGCCTTTCTAGAATCTCACCTGAAAAAAGAAAAAAATGTCATTAATTGAAAAAAGTAGATCGTATTCCTCATTTACTCCCCCTCCCCCATTTCCCCTCACTTCTCCGAGTTCCTAGAGTTGTGAGTTATAAGTTCCCCTCACTTCCCCTTTTAAAAAAAACTTATGACGGACGGACACCCGACCGAAACTAGAAGGGTTTCTGCCTGGGACTACGAAACCCTAAAAAGAACCATAAACTCAAAGGATTTCAATGATTTAACATTTTTTTACAAAAACTTCAAAGATTTCAGAAGAATCTCACAGATTTTTGAGAATTCAAAAGATTAAAAAAAATTCCAGATATCAAATACTTCGCACAGGTTTCTGAAAGATTCAAAATATTTCACAAAAAGTGTAAAGATTTAAGAGATTTCACAAAGACTTCAAAGATTTCCGCAGATTAAATAAAATCTATTGGTTTACAAAATTTTGCGAAGATGTAGAAGATTTCACATAGATTTCACAAAGTTTTCAAAAGACAACACAAAGATTTCAGTAACATTTAAAAGATATCACACTTTTAACAAAAATTTCAAAAGAGTAGAAATGTTTCAGAAAATTTCCATAGATTTCCAAGATTTTAAAATATGAAAAAAAATCCAGATTTGTAATATTTCGCAAAGATTTCACAAAAATATCAAAAATTTGACAGATTTCACAAGTTTCAAACATTTTACAACTTTCAAAAAATTACAGAAAGATTTTAGTAAGATTTCAAAAAATTACAAAAAGGTTTTAGTAAGATTTAAAAGATTTCACAAAGACTTCAAATGATTGAAAATGTTCCAAAAGATTTCTAAGGCTACAAAGTTTTCCATAGATTTCAAAGCTTCAAATGATTCCAGAGATTTTACAGGTTTTAATGATTTCACAAAGATTTCAAAAGATTAAAAAAACTTCCAGATTTCAAAAATTTTGCAAAGATTTCTGAAACATTTAAAAAATTTCACAAAGGTTTCTAAAATTTGACAGATTTGAAAAGATTAAAAATGTTTCAAACGAAGATTTCACAAAGTTTTCCAAACATTTCAAAGATTTTAGAAAGATTTCAAGAGATGAAAAAAGTTTAAAATGATTTCCACAGATAAAAACAATTTCACGAAGATTTTAAAAATTTCGCAAAAATTTAAAATATTTTACAGATTTCACATGGATTTCAATGATTGCAAAGATTTCGTTAATATCAGTAAGATTTGAAAGATTTCAAACGATTAAAAATGTGTTAAAAGATTTCCATAGATTCACAAAGATTTCAATGATTTCACAACGATTTCAAAAGATTAAAAATGTTTTTAAACAAATTTTCGAAGATTTCACGAAGATTTAAGAAAGTTTTCCATACATTTCAAAGATGAAAAAAGTGTTAAATGATTTTCATAGATTTAAAACGATCTTACAAAGATTACAAATATTTTACAGATTTCAATGATTTCATAGATTTCTTTGATATTACAAAGATATCAGTAAGATTTCAAACGATTAATAGTGTTTCAAAAGATTTAAAACGACTTCACAAAGATTTACAAGATTTCAAAAACTTTACAGGTTTCAATGATTTCACAAAAATAGCAAAACATTTGTAAAAAATTCCAGACTTGAAATATGTGGCAAAGATTTCACAAAACTGTTGACAGAATTAAATGATTTCACAAAGATTTCAAAAGATTGAAAATGTTTCAAAGATTTCACCAAATTTTCCATAAATTTCAAAGAATTCACAAAGTCTGATATACCAGATTTCAAAAGTGATCAACCCCTAGATCTAAACTATCCAAACTTAAAAAAATCTTACGTTCGTTCTCGTGAAGCTTCAGGTCTTTAGAGTTTTTTACACAATCTATTAATAGGTAGAAAGCATTTTCCATGTCAGTTCTTCTCAATACATAGTCGGGCTCTCGAATCAAAAGATAGGAAAGAAATCGGATTCCTCGTATCATAATATCTTGCTGTTTGGATTTTAGTTTCTCCCAAAAATCCCCGTCGAGAATTTTCGAATAGTCACTACAAGTCGAGGTTTTTCGGGATTTCGTCTCCATTTCGTCGATGTTTAACCTCGAGGATTCGCAAAGGGTTTTTACAGTAAATATGATCAATTGCCCGCAGCATTTGCAGGAATCTCTGTACTCTTCTTTCCAGGGCATGGCGTTCATTGGTAGAGTTGTTTGCATGAAAGAAACTATCGCATGGGCAATGTTTATGACTGTAATTGGATCAACATCAGCAAAGCTCTGCATCTGTCTTAAGTAGATTTCTACTACACAAGTTTTTGGATCTAGATTACAAATTTTAATCAATTTTTAGTTCAGTAATTTTTAAACAGCAGTCTTTGTATGGATAATAGAATTTTTGATTACTTACCGGGCTTGAAGTACCAGGTTCCGTTGCTCGAAGAATGGACTGCTGATCCTGCAATTTTATGCATATTGAATGTTTTTTTTCTCAAGTACATATTTATTACTGATAAGGTTGGCCAATAAAATCTGAGCAACAAATTCCCGGTCATTAAAATAAGAAATTCAAGGTTTAAAATTTGAACCTAGAATCATATTTAAAGTTTTGAAAAATGTGATATTTTTTAATAATCATGATAGCAAATCAAATAGGAGAGACCGGGACCAGATGAGCATAGTTTTCATTTTCAGTGACATATTCGCAATTTATAGTAGTTTTTTTTATGTAAGTGGCTTTAGACATTCCGTGAACCTTCATGTATCAATTTCATAAAAGACGATGTGTTCCAAAAATAGTAATTGCGATAAAAATGTGAAAATTATAAATTCTGCACATGTCTCACCTCGCCTCATTCTCTGGGGCGAGATGAGACACCTTAACGATTTATTATTTTTTGCTAATAGAAGGTTATTTTTCGTATTTTTTGTATACACATAAAAGATTATTCAAAGTCTCATGCGGATAGAAATGAACATCACGACAAAACGATTGAGTAATATGATCATTCGTACCTATTCATGCTCTGTAAAATGTTCAACAAATAATTTTTTTAATATAGTTAAGTTTGATTGCTTAGGGGAAGGGGTTTATTCATATTTTAAAGTATAAATGTAATTAGTGGTCAATTAAATTAAATTTTTCCTTATATACTTTAATTTTTATAATTTTAAGTAAGTAAATAAATCAGAATCATTAGGATATATTTTTCAATGAATGTCTTTACTAAAACCTGCTGTTCAATTAACATTTATTTGAACTTTTTCATTTATAAACTATTTCTACAATTTTTTAAATCAAAATTTCTAAATAAGTTATTTTATTTCATGATAAAATTGATTTCTAGATGTTTCTAAATACTATTGATAAAAGAGAAAATTTTAATTGTAAATTATTTTTTAATAACGGGAAATAATTCGGTTATTAACATTTTGTTACCACACTATAATTTGTAAACTTTATCACACTTTTAAAGAGATGAGAGAAATGAAATTATGAACAAAAAATTACCTATGCCGACAAGGGAACATTAAAAAAATATATAACTTTCGTAACACTTTTTCTATAGTAAGTGTATGTAACTTTAATATATGCTTAACACTAGATGCCCCCCCCCCCCCCTCTCGCACAGGCACCACGTATTTTTTGAATAGCTCCTAATGACATTTCTGGAAATTTTTTTAATGATTTAGGTTTTATTTTAAAGGAATATGTAATTTTAAGATTTAAAAATATATCAAAAAAGGATCTGCAAGATACTAGGACTTCTTTTATTTTACAGGATTTTAATTTTTTTACGAAAATTGAATTATTTCAAAAGATATTTAGAATTTTCAGAATAGAAAAGTTTAATTTAATTAAAAACATGAAAAGTTTTCAAATTTTTTCAACGAAATGTGTATTTTCGAAGATTTCGAAACAAAATTTAGAAGCGTTTTAAGAATTTTGAAAGGTTTCAAAAGAATAAAAAAATGTCTTAATATTCATGTAAAAATTTCAAATGATTCTTTATTTAAAAAAATAAATTCTAAGAGCAAATTGAACAAGATTGAAAAATATTCCAAATGATTTCCTAAAATTTCGAAAAAGAATATAAAAAATTTTTAAACCAAAATTTTCAATTCCGAACGATTACAAAATTTTAGAAAACATTCGAGTAAGTTTAAGATATATTTAGAAGTTTTTAGAAGATTCAAGCATAATTTTAAATTTCTAAAGATTTTAAAAAATTTTAAGCAAAATTTAGATGTTTGAAGATTTTGAACAAAATATTAAGATATAGTTTTTAATTTTCATTGGTATTAGGGATTAATTATTGGTTCATTATTGTATAATAGAGTTAATATAAAAAACCATTAAAAAAATTATTTACTTCAATACTAAATGAATTTTATATTAACTATGTTATAATCACCTGTAATTAAAATTAAACTGCCATAATAAAAAATGAAAAATAGTTTTTTGTAATTACTCTTTAATATTAAATCATTAACTAATCGCTAATACCAAAGGCATTAAAAATTATATCTAAGAATTATTTACCAATGAGAATACCAAAAATAGTTAACCACAGATATGTTCATAAAATATAATAAGCATCATGTTAATCAAAACTGTGCAGATAATTACGACATGGAAATTGTATTATGTTTTCTATATTATGTTTAAATAATTTTCCAGAATAATTAACTGAGGAGGGCCACCATCGCGTGCCGAAATGTCTGAGGCAATTGTAATCTAATTCTATTCATTTTTACTCGACGACATAAATTACAAAAATATTATTTTGTTTCAATATAATAAGATATCACAATATATAAAATTACACATATTATAAATTACATATATAAAATTATGGCCAATAGCCATACCACGCTGAAAAAACCAGTTCTCGTCAGATCACTGAAGTTAAGCAGCGTTGGGCGCGGTTAGCACTTGGATGGGTGACCATTCGAGAAAACTGAGTGCTGTTGGCACATCGTGGGTGTGGTGAGCCCACACTTGTAGTTATTTACTACAAGTTATCAACCTAGAAACACTACCCGAATCGGGTAGTGTCACGCCTACACCGAAAGGGAAATGGCTTAATGGTATACATACATACATACACATGGGAAAACCTTATGTTAATGCATTTTATTTTTGCAAACTAGAAGTCTTCTAATTGGAATCTGTTAGTTTGAATCGATAGGGACTTCAACATTTCCAGGCTTGCTGCAGAAGTCTGATCTACCTTTTTAAAAATCCAGTAAATTCTATTCAATTTCGAAACATTCTACTGAGCGCAGACTAATTTACCAACAATTTCTTGTACAATTATTAATTAATGCAAACGTAAAGGGCTTTTCAATAATTGTTGAATTCTAAGCAATTCTCATTATTGCTAATATAAAATTTCTAAAAAGTCGGAAATTATTATATTTATATTTCTATTAGTAAAAAAATCGATTCATATGAAATCGGAAATTCAAAAATGGCCGTAAAGTACTAAAATAATTGTTACCGACGGCAGTAGCTGGGCGGTGATTCTCGAATCATCGAGATCTCGAACGTTAAGCATGGACGGGCTTAGTCAGCGCGTCAGCCCGTTCGGGACTCTCTTCGAGCGGGAGGTTTGATGCCGAGGATGGATGTGGACACTCGATTATATCGAATATGTCTATATCCAAACTCGTCTGTCGGTAACCGGCTGCGCTCAGGAGTTTTGGTTTTCTGCAGTTTTCCACTTCTCTGACCAAATGTTCAAGGGAATGGGAGCGCTTCTAATTATTATTTTAAAATAAAATATTTAAAATTGTACCATTTCAAAGCAATGGTCTTCAAAATCAATTAAATTAGAATTTGAAGTGTCAAAATTAGACAATATCCAAACGAGAACGACTTAGTTTTATTTCAAACATAAAAATCTACTTTTTTCAAAACAAAGCCCGATGAATTTTTTGTTGTTTTTGATCTTGAAATGTCCGTCGAACTATAGACTACCTTAATCAGTCGGAAAATCCCATATATGCAACGACTTTGCAATTAAAATGGCTTCAGCCCACCGTGCATGTTAACAGAAAAAACTGTCACTTACTTGCACCGACGCAAAGCTTTTCACTAAATCTCGCACAACCACCAAACGTCATCATCATCTCACTTATCGACTTGAAGCATACAAGCAAGGGCCGAGAAAATACTATCTCTCGAAAAATCTGAAAGACGTAATCTAACCTGAAACAAATTTAAAAATAAAACTCTTAGTTCAATTTCTACCTCATTATTTTTATAATTTATTTCATTTCATAATAAAGACCTTTTGTTTCTCCATACAAAAAATACCAATTACCTACCCCGTCGAACAAAATCCTGCAGCTTTCTGTGCATTGCTAAGTGTCAGTACAATCGCGTTAATAACTCCACTGAAATTGTGTGATCTCCTCTAAAATTAAATTATAATTTTAAAAACAACTTCAGAACTCTTTAAAAAAAAGAGATAATATAAACATAAGGATCTTACCGCCAAACCAATCACAGTAATGAACTCCAGAATCATTTCCAGAAACTCGAAATCACAGTCTTTATTTGTCCAAGAGTTGTAGGTCCTTAACTGCAGGCTATAATTTCCGTAAGCAACGTCTTCTTCTACTTTTAATCGACTTTTCCCTGTGATATATTCGCCGAGATACGTCGAGGACATAACGATGTAGGAAAGAACTGCAAGTGATCTTCTTGTCTCGATTCCTCTTTCTTTCTCGTGCCATCTTTTAGCGTCCCAAATACTCTCCGCATGCGAAACAGGGATTTTGTAAGAATCGGAGTGGTACAAGTCATTCATATCTCTTACATCATCATTTTTCATTGCATTCAGGATCTTCCTAAGTGATGTTAGAGTGTTCAGTATAAGTTCTCTCGTAGTTGCAACAATCTGAAAGGGGAAAGAAAAATAAAACCTGTTCGAGGGGTTGACCACTCGACTTTTCAGTGTACACCCGATTTAAATGTTTTAAACATTTCAAAAGAATTCACAAGGATTTCAAAAGATTTAAAAATATTTCATAAGATCTCACAAAGATCTCAAAGATTTATAAGATTGCAAAGATTTCAAGAAGGTTTATACACCAGATTTCAAGACTGATCCACCTCACGAACCTCTTCAAATTTAATTCAAATCATTTAAAAGTTGAAACATTAGTACTTCATAAAAATGTATTACGTTAAACTTATACTTGCCCTATTGATCGTAGGTACGATTTCCGTCGAGTTGATCTCTTCCCTTGTTTTATTTAACAATCCAGTTAAACTGGGTGAAAAGAATTGAACACTTAGTTGTCTATTATCTACAATGGTCACGATTGGTTTGACTAGCTTAGGATTCTCTGAAAAGTCAAAATTCTTAATTTAAGAAATCGTCATAAATATGTAGAATAATAAATAGTAATGTTACGAAGGAATAACATTTACCGAATATCCTGATGGTCTCTTCGTCTTGACAAATTGGTAAATTCATTTTACCTATTTTTTCAACCATGTGGACATCCACGATTGGCTTTTCCGGCTCCGACGTTTTAAATATACATTCCGGAATGCCTTCAAGAGGATTTGCTAAAAGTAGGATATTACAAAAAATAATATTGAGAGGCTCAGTGTAACTGAAATAAATAATTGCACCTCAATTATATTTACTCACAGGAAACAGTACTTTTCAGTTTATAAATAGATTTGTGAAATACTTCGGCCTGAATTCCAATTTCTTTGACTTTAATCTTCTTTGCAGGTGGTCCCGCTCTAAAAAAATATGGAAAAATTATTTTAACGTAACTGACACCATATTTTCAATAAAGAAATTTAATATCTTATTATCTTGACCTATTAATAGTTGTGTTTATTCTGTTCCTATGACCAGAATCCGTGTTTACAGCGTGAGCTTCGACGAGTTTCACAGAGCCTTTCTCCAGAATTTTGCAGTGTGCCATCCATTTATTGACCTCCAAAGCCTGTAAAAAATTCACGTATATAGAAAAAAGAGCAGCAAAATACAGGCTTCACAGCCTGTCCCTTTTTCACCTAAACATCCTCTTTTTTTATTTTTGAACCCTGAAAGTCCCCTATTTGGATAATTTTCCCTACATGCCCCCTAATTTGCTTCCGCGGCAAAGTCCTCTATTTTAGATGGAAATGATCCAGAAGTCTCGAGGGGTTAATCCCACTTGAAATCTGGTGTACATTCCTTCCTGAAATATTTAGAATCTTTGTAAAATCTTTGAAATCTTTAAATATGGAGTACGCTCAAAAGCCGAATGGTCAAATCCTCGTAAAGTTTTTATTTTTAAAAATTTGTTTTTTTTTTCTTTTTAAATTTCGCGGCTGTTATTAATTGCTTTCAGAAAGGAGGCTAAAATGTCTTTATTGCACAATCTAAAGACTTGATAAATTTAATCATGGATAATGAAGAATTAAAGCATTTTTAATGCCTTTTGCCTGCAAATATTAAGGAAATCGGAAAGCTATAATTTCAGTAAGAAAGTAGCAAAGAGGCGAAAGCAAAATTAAGAATGTTGAATATAAGAACAGTAACACATTTATGTACCTTCTGGAGTCCCCTATTTTTCTATTTTAAGTATCGTATTTCCCCTAAAATACTTTTTGCAACACCCACCTCGAAAGTACTCCGTTCCATGTAGCTAAATTATATGCAAAGTGACTCATTCCGGATAACAATGCGGGAATGATATTGGGCGCATGCGCAGTTCGATTCCTATATACTTTCCACATCAGCGGAATGTACGCGCATGCGCACTTTGCAGATAAGCAACTTTCCGCATCGCGGCAATTCGGGGACAGCGTAGCAACAGGAGCGCTCAGTGTCCAAGCGAACAGCTGATGACAGGTGCGAGGTTAAAGTCGGCGTGTTTAGAGTGCTAGTGAAATTTTCCTTCTCATTGTCAAAAGAAGATGGACTTAAATAAAGATTCGAATCAAACTGGTGAAGAGTGTACTCCACCAGATAGTATATTAGTTATTTTCATATATTTCGATTTAATTTAATTAAAATTTCGTATTTTTAGAATTTGCAACTGTAAATATTCTTCCTTTGTCTTTCTCTTAGTACAACTTTCTCGGAAGGTTGTTGCAAAAAATAGCGTGTGATACACGTGCGCACAGGCAATTGCTGACTCGTGTGATTTGAGCATTCGCCTTCAGCTCTTCGCACTCGTCCTCGTTTTCGCACTCGCTTCGCTCGTGCGCTAACCTCCGACTCGTGCTTCGAGCCTCCGGCTCATGCTGACAAATTTACACTCGTTGGACATCGCCTATTTTGCGCACTTGTATCACAAATAGCTATTATAGGATGAATGTGAAGCCTGAAAATGTAACTATAATTGGTTTTTATTTCATGGATAGTGCAAATTATACCTGTAGTCCAAACTTTGTCACTGCTTCTTCTTTTTCTTTCCGAATTGCCAACAATTCCGCCCTGTGTTTAGTCTCTAGTTCCTCCAACATTTTACTTTTCGCTAACTTTTCTTCATTAAGTTTTTGTTGCATTGTCGTCTGCTGTTTCCTTAGAAAAACTTTTTCACCTTCTTTCGTCATTAACTCGTTCAGCAGTTTCTTGTTTTCCTCTTCTAATTGTCTTAACTTTTCTCGATGCGAATCATCTAAAAAAATAGAAAAATTTACATTTAAAAAGGGAAAAAACTTATATGAGAATATGCTAAACTGTAAAAATAAAGGGAATAAAGTAAATGCTTGAAGGATTACCAGGTACAACGACGACTGGCTTCTGGAGTCGAAATGTGGAATTCATATTATTCTCCTGCAGCAAATCATTTTCGAAATTTGCGAAATCTGTGCCCTGTGTTGATACAGAAATATTTTCGATTCCGTTTGACAAAGCATTAGGATTAAAAGAAATGCCATTTTTTAAACTTGAGGTTATTTGAGAAGGTTTCCTTTCTTGGTAAGCTTTTACTGGTTCTTTGACTGGAAGTTTATCTGGTTTTAAAAACTTGTGGTTTGCTGAATTTGACGTCGAAGGTTTGGGAAAAATGGTAACTTTTTTTGGACTTGGGCTGTGACTTTTCTTGCCAAAAGAAGGCACCTGGGGCCAATTAGTTGAAGGTTTTGGCGAAGGCCTTGCTGGAACTGTTGGGATTTCTCTTAAACTTTCATCCTGGGAAATGTTGACTTCCTACAAAAATATCAAATTTGCATTTCGTAATTTAACAACTTCTGATTGTTTAATTCGTGGAAAATTCTATGAAAACCCACAAATTAAAATACAAACTTGGAAGCATTTAAAATTTGAACGAACCTGAGAGTAAGCTTGAGATTCAACATTATCCAATTCCAGCAGATCTTCGTCATTAAGAAAATCATCAGCTCCCCAAGGGTCAAATTCCTGCTTCTTGTTCATAGATTGTCTATTATTAGTTTTCGGTACACTTTCTACTGTTATGTTAAGCTTCTTCTTCTTCGCTGGAGAATAAAAAAGACTTCCCGGCGAATCCTTTGTATTTCGCTTAGACATTGTCCTTAAAAACGGAGACTAATTAAAAATGATAACAATTTTAAACAATAAATAAAAGTCTAAAAGCTATTACTAAATATATAAACACTCATTTCGAATATTAATAGACAACTTTAAAATCTCCTGTATTTTTATATTTTCTTAACTTCAGAAACTATCAAATACAATACTGAACTATAATTAATGATATTAATCAAATATAACTACCTTATTTTATTTAAAAACTCCGCAGAAAAATCGTTTATAAACAATTAAATTCTATAAAAAGTATATTCAACATAATTTATAATATACTATTAAAGCTATTGAAGACTTAACGGACTAGTGTTGGAAGTTTGAGGTTAGAAAAAACATCGTAAGATCGAAAGCATCGAAAGGAATACAAATTTTCACTGCGTTTAAGAGGCTTGACAATTCTATCTGATAACGAAATTGTTATTGGTAATAAAAATCAATTGACAGTCGGTAATTATTCAATATTGACATTGTTTACCTGGTTTAGCTGCGAAATCTTTTTGACTTTTTTCTGACTTCAGAGAACTTCATACAGAATTTGCGAGCCTCATTTTTTATTATGACGTACAATACACAGATATTATAATGTATATACAAGAAAGATCACATTTTTGTTGGTAGAACTTCACATTTCGACTGATAAAAAACGCACAAATGTGTGCGACAAAGAGTAATAAAACTGGCATAAATCGCGTTTTTAGACTTCAGAGCCTTCAGAGCATGAATCTATATAGGTTAGGTGTAAGGTTACCGTCGTTACTGTCACTACCGTTATTTCCAATCTCCATGCGCTCTTTATTCGTTTCAAACTGGCCAATAACAACTGTGTCAAAAAAATTTATATTTATTGACTTTTTGTTAAATAAGAAACCTCCTAGTACTTATTGACTATTTTGGAAAACTGCATCCATTGCTGTGAAAAGCTAAAATAATATATTTTCGAAAAAATCACTTTTTAATGTTATTTCAGGTTATTTACATAACATCCCTATACCAATCCCTACTGAGCGGATCCGCAGAGAAGGGCTTTAGGGGGGGCCATCCAATAATTCCCCTTCCCCACCACTCTCAAGGGCGAGGTTAATGATAATTTTTAAGTTATTTATTCGCTTTGAATGTTTATTATAAATTATATAAATATATTATTCACGAATTTTATAAACATAATTAACAAATGTTTAAATCGAAACCATGTTTTTATATTTACAAGCTGCGTCTTGTATGTCTTGGTTACTTGGTATAATCATTGTTCAAGAAGTATATAATATTCATAAAATTTTCGAAGTCAAGTATAAACTATAAAAAGATTATTTTTAAACAGCAAAATTTAGGCGTCTATTTCCACTCTTTGCGATATTCATATTCCCGGTTATAATCCGGGCTGAGGAAGATTTTTTCTTGTTCTTAAAAAATGATTTGTCTGAAGTAATCGTTTTAACGAATAAAATTTGTATTAATTATAAATGTACTGTATTATTTTCAATGCTCTAAATTGAAGAATGAATCAACAAATTTATAAATTTTCAAAATTATATCATTTTACGCAATTTTCAGTTAGAAACATTAAAAATTGAAAAATTACAATTTTTTTAAATTGGAAGTTAAATTATTTTAATTTTAAATCGTTGTAAATAAAGAATTGGTCAATTGTTATTTATACATCAAAATTTGCTTTGAAATCTTTTAAAACATTCTCTTAAAACTATATTTTTTTACTAAAAAATCAATTTTTTCCAAATTTATAACTGTTCAATTTTTATTTATTCATCAAAATTTGCGTCCGTTTTAAAATATTCTTAAATATTCTGTTAAAATTAATTTTTCAAAATAAAAATCATTCGACAATATTTGTATTATCTTAAAACCTTTCAAAATCCTTAAAAACTTAAAAATTTTATTTTAAAACTTCTAAATATCTCCCTAATTCACTCTATTTTTTTCTAAATGAATACATTTTTATTTGTTATTTACACATCAATATTCAACATTTTCACTTGCAAATAAAATTTTTTTAAATAGAACAATTAAAATTAACATTGTAACGTTCAAAGTTTAAGTTTAGCTCTCCGAAATTGTAACGATTCAAGGCTTTCTATTTCAAACAATTCAGTTTCAAATTGTTTTGTTTTGAATATTTCATTTATAATTGTTCATTTGAAAAAAAACAGTCAAACATTGCTGACTATTAAAAATTGTTCTTTTTCTTAATTACAAACTTTCAAATTGAACTCGTTAAAAATGGTATATTTTAGACTGAAACAACAGATAGTTTATAAAGTTTCAATCGGAAGTTTACATTCGATTAACTACTAAGGCTTTCAAATTGAAACAGTTCAATTTTTAACGTCAAAAGCTGTAAAATGTTTAATTTTATCAGATTCAGAATCGCCCTATAAAATCAATCAATTATTGTTCAATTGCGAATACACGAACTACAGTTTAATTTTTTAAATCATTATTTACTTTATATTTACAGTTGATCAACTTAAAACATTTTTTGTCAACAGATTTCAGTTTCAAAAGATATTAATCTTGTATTGTGTAAGTCTTCAAAACTGCATTTCAACATTCTTTTAATTGAAAATATACCCTTAAAAATGAAGATGTAAAATGGAAAATTTTTATCGTAAAAGATTTTAGAATTCCACACTGTAAACTGAATGATTTCATAATTGAAAAAGTTAACAACTCAACTTAGCATTTAAAAAAAAGTTGAAATCAAACTTATTTTAAATTGCATTAAATATCTTATGATATGAAATTTGTGATATTTCAAGTGATTGGATAGATTTTTCTTTGAAAAACTTGTAAAAAAACCGGTCAAAAAATAAATTCACTGTCATTTCCCGCTCTCAAAAAATTCCGATCATCTCCTGGTTTCTCGGTCCAGCGGCCACCCTGAGTTATGATATTTCAGAATATAATTATGCTTCTCGAATGATAATGCGTATTTCGTGCTTGGTAGCTTAACCATTTTTCTTCAAAGAAACAATTAAAATAATATATAGTTCAATAATTCTGACATTGATGTCTTTTAATTAACACAGTAAAAACTCTGGGATAAATTTTGTTGCACATAATTTTAAGATGGGGTTCCATCTCGCTCGGAGTTGGGGTACGAAACTATCGCCTATTGTTTTTGCCGTAAAACTGTAAAAACAATTGACAGCAGGTGACGTTTCGTACCCTAAGTCCGAAAGAAACCATACCTTTTGTAGTGGTACCATTCACACTACCAGGACTAATTTTTGTTGCAGGGAAATGGTACCCTGAAATTAGCGTTAGATTCACACTTCGTTTTTTCTGTGAAATTTCTATTCAATACACACGGAGAAAAAAACCACACTGTTATAGTAGGCTGAGCTCTTAATATTACAGCATGAAACTTCATGTGCGAAATTGGTATGAATTTCTACCAATATTGGCATCAGGTTAGACATTTTTAGCATTAAATGTCCTATACCATAAAAGAATCAAGCGCATGCCGTTATTGCTGGAGTCACATGCCCTTAGAGCAGTTGTGCCTTGCGAAAATAGCTCGAACTTCGCCTTGCTACGGTTGTAAGAAAACTCATCCTATTAGAGTATGAGTACTCTTACAAAAGAGATATTAGGCCACGCCTACCGGCGCTTGCGCGTGACCTAATATCTCGTTTGTAAGAGTACTCATACTCTAATAGGATGAGTTTTCTTAAAACCGTAGCAAGGCGAAGTTCGAGCTATTTTCGCAAGGGATAACGGCTTTAAAAGCATGAAGCTTTGTACTTTTTTAGGATAAAGGGATTCCTGCTTAAAATGAATGAATTTTGTACCAAGATAGCAAGAATGAAACCTACGACAAAAGCATGACTAGTGCTCTTACTATTATAGGCATATTTTTTTCTCCGTGCAGTAAACACATTTTAATGATTTTAAAAATATTGATAAATTCCAAAATAGTAAGCTTTCTCCGAAGTTTTTGACTTCTTTTTAAAGGTATTTTTAGACTTTACGTTTTAGTTTTTTTTTATTAAACTAATTTTTCCATTTTTTAATTTATGCAGTTATATTTATATATTTATATTATTATATAAGTATTATTATTATATATTTTTTTTATATTATCCAATAGAGGTTAATGTAAAAATGGAGATTGGTCATGCAATGCATCTAATTGCAGTGAATCGCACATAAATGTATAAACTGGAATTGTTTTTAATTGAAGTTTTGCAATAAAATTTTAATTTATTCAATAATAAAATAATACGTTAATAAATAGTATTATTGAAGAGATTGAAGTGGTTAATTGTTAATAACGAATAAAAGTTGTTATCTTGAAAGAATGAATGATGAACGACTGACCAAACAGGTGTATAAAGGTAAAGTAAATGGCAGAATGCCCAGAGGTAGACCGCCAAAAGAATGGTTAGAATCTGTGAATGAGACACTATCCCGAAGAGACATAAGAAGCCATAGAAACACAAGAGCTTGCATGAAAAAATGCATGGACGCGAAGGAAGCTAGGGTAGTATGCCAGGACAGAAAAGTGTGGCGACAAATAGTTTGTAAACAAAATAACAGTAGAGTGAATGATGCCTGAAACAAAGACCTTGGATACTAATGGGCCCAACTGGGGAACCACACATAACAATTTTGTGAGGCTCTTCACTTGGGGTGATCGCTAGAGAGAGTGATCAGCAACATGGGTCGGAGCAGTGTTGCGGAACGAACGTGTCATTTAAATAAATAACACGAGAAATGTAGATCAATCTAAAATATCCATACCTTAAATCTACATACCTATCTACCTTATACCTACATACCTATCTACCTTATACCTATATACCCATCTACACACTACTATTTTCCAACCGAGCAAGTCACGCCTACCCCGAAAATGATATAATAATATAATTTGTACCTTTAAACTAAAGTTCAGTAAATATTGATTGTTTAATGAGAATAAAAAGTGACTTTGGACATAAATTAACAATATAATACAAATAATATTTATCGAATTTCGTTGACTTAAAGTACTTATTAGAACTAATTCAATATTTAAGGAATAAAGTAAAACATTTAAGTTGGAAAATAATTGAAAAAAATCACTAATTGTTGAAATAAAAAAATATATTTTCAAATTATATGCATTTAATAGTATAATAAATAAAAAAGGTGTGATTTCTACTAAATTCAAAATTAACAGAAATTTTTTTTAAATGGAAAAATTTGGTCTAATTAAGAGAATGGAATGTAATAAATTTTTAAATAATTTTTTAACTTCTGAGAGTTACTTAAGTATATTAAAAACAGTGAAATGAGTGAAGATGTTATTACAATTAAATTCTATTTATTTTATTACATTCATTTGAAAACTGACAATTCAATTCAATTGACATCATTCCGTAATGATGAAATGCCACCAATTGCAACTTTACGATTTAAATATGTATATTCGGGACGACTAGTCAAGTTTATGTAAAATATTCGAATATTCATCCCGAATTTCGGGACAAAGAGATACTTCGTTTTTCGTGATATGTTTTGAAATTCTTTATATTTTTTTTAATTGGCTAGTAAATCTATTTGAACTAGGAACTAGGAAGAAAAAGAAGACCCATTCAAATCTTAAATATAGTATTATAAATTAGCATTTTCAACCAAGTATAAATAATCAATAATAATTAAAAAGTAAGTGCTTTTATTAAATGTTTAGATCATAAACACTAAAATAAAAAAATGAATGAAAATTCTCTACTTTTATGATTAAGAATATTTATGACTTATTTGTAGCATATCTTTGTCATTTTTCCATAACTAATTAACTCTAAACCTATCAAATGTAATTATAAATAAACTTTGGGAAGTCCTCAAAGAGTACGGAGTAAATGGAGGGCTCCTACAAGCAATAAAAACAATATATACAGGTAGTAAAGCGAGTGTAAGGGTAAATGGGAAACTGAGTGACTGGTTCGATATTATGCAAGGCGTGAAACAAGGATGCGTTATGTCCTCGTGGCTATTTATCATATTCATGGATAAGTGTCTAAGAACTGCACTCTTCGACGAAGAAGGTGTAAATCTCCGAACAGTCAAGGTACGTGGATTAGCTTTCGCAGATGACAAGATTGTTGTGGCAGAATCAATCGAGGACTTGCAAAGAATGTTGAATATACTTAATACAAGCATGAAAAACATGGACCTCAAAATTAACGTAAATAAAACAAAAATCATGGTGTTTGAAGGAAAAAGTGAGAAAACAATATGCAACATTGTCCTAAATGATGAGAGATTAGAACAAGTTGACAAGTACGTATATCTAGGTAGTCTATTCACTAGCGACGGAAAAATAGATGGGGAGTTAGATAGGCGCATAAATAAGGGTAAGCAGGTTATCGGTAGAGCAGGGTGCATCCTAACAAATAAAAACATATCAAAAAAAGTTAAAATGGCCATACATAATTATATATTCGTACCGACTGTACTATACGGTAGCGAGACATGGGCCTGTCAAGAAAAGGACAGGAGTAAAATTAACGCGATCGGCTTGAAACCTCTGCGCATAATATGCGGGAAAACACTGATGGACAAAGCCCGAAACGAGAGCATCCTCAAAGGATGTGGTGCAAAAGAGACAATAGTTGACACATGGGAAAGAAATCAGTTAAGATGGTTCGGACATCTTGAAAGAATGAAAGATGAACGACTAACCAAACAAATGTATAAAGGTAAAGTAAATGGCAGAATGCCCAGAGGTAGACCGCCGAAAGAATGGTTAGAATCTGTAAATGAGACATTAATCCGTAGAGACATAAGAAGCCATAGAAACACAAGAGCTTGCATTAAAAATGCATGGACGTGAAGGAAGCTAGAGTAGTATGCCAGGACAGAAAAGTGTGGCGACAAATAGTTTGTAAACAGAGTGACAGTAGAATGAATGACTCCTGAAACAAAGACCTTGGATACTAATGGGCCCAAGTGGAGAACCATACATAACAATTTTGTGAGGCTCTTCACTTGGGGTGATCGCTAGAGAGATTGATCAGCAACCTGGGTCGGAGCAGTGTTGCGGAATAAACGTGTCATTTAAATAAATAACACGAGAATTCCAGATCAATCTAAAATATCTATACCTAACACTTATATACCTATCTACCTCATACCTATATACCTACCTACCTTATACCTATATACCCATATACACACTACTATTTTCCAACCGAGCAAGTCACGCCTACCCCGAAAGGGAAATGGCTTAATGGTATAATAATAATAATAATAATAATAATAATAATAATAATAATAATGCGTAGGGATGTGGCGACCCCATCG
>CAKNYM010052970.1:434191-487142 GCA_932195095.1 Andricus curvator | reverse complement strand
TTCGTTTAAAAGAAAAGTTTAAATCTTCAGATAGAATATAGAGAATTTTTATTTCCAAAAGCATAAACGCAATTTTTTTGCATTTTTGAGGTTATAATTACCCGGCACGAAGTTATTACCCATCTTCATCAAAAATGTAAATCATGTGAATTTCAACACTGAAAATCGAATTTAATTCTTGACTTATATCGTATTCTTCATGGCAAGCTTGCGTGTAATTCTAATAAGCTATTCAATATTATTTTATGAAGTTTTCCAAACACGTATTAAAACACATGTTCCGTGGTTCCACACATTCATGATTCCACATGATTCCTTATATTCATGATTTCATGATTCCTAGCATTCCTATAGTTGTTCAGACTTGTTAAAAATTCTTTGGAGGTTAGGTTAATTATTCGTCGATTTGTAAGGGTTGCCAATTCCTGGCACGTAAAAAAAAGTTAATGATTTATTTGTTAATGTGGCATGCAATACCTCCTATATGTATTTCAAGTTTTTGAAGAAGCTGCATTTAAATATATTACTTTGTGGAGAAATTTTGAGTACAAAGGATATTTATATATATATACCTGCATGTATAAACGATGTTGACCAAACTGTCAAAGCGGGAAAATTTGTTTATTAAAACTTGCATTTTTAAAAATCACGAAAGTGAAACATATTTTTTGGAATAAAGTTCAATCAATAAACTTAAATAATTGAAGAACAAAATAAAGCTAAAATACAGAAGTTTTACATAATTACCCGTAAATATATCGTCAATTACTGATAGAATATTTTGATAGAAAATAAGATTTGGTTTACTTTTTTAATTATTTTTTTTATTACAAAAATGGTACAAAAACATATCTTAATACAAAATTACAAAGAACAACACAATCTTTGTATATACAGTACGAAAATACGAAACATGTGTGTATTTTTATTCCCAGCAAATAAATAAACAAGAAACAAAGATGTTCATTTATCTTTGAGCAAACATGTTACATTACACATATAAAGGTTATTCAAATTTTAAAGACGAATCTCAGCGGTTAGAAAAATACACTATTTAAACAATTTGGAGCAAATTGATGAACATTAATATGTTTATTATAACGAATATGAATAACGAGACTTATCAATTTATTTTTTAGAATAACTGAAACTTTAATTATATGTTTACTTCTTTGGTTTCACAGATTTAAAGAAATATGAGTCGTAGTAAAGCAGATATGAAAAGCTGAAAACAAATCATCGAAATGTAACTACATTTAAAAATCCCTATTGAAAAAATCATCGTGTTATTTTCGGACGAGTAAAACGCGAGGAAATCTGCGAGTCAGTAAATTAATGAATCCTCGTGGATTTCCTCGTCCAAAAATAACACGAGGATTTTTTCGAGAATATTTCCAATATGAATATGAATAATAGCAACCTCCATAATACTTTTTTAGATTTCAACTGAATCTCTACAAGACGCTTTTTAGATTCCCTTGAATAGAAACAAGGAACTTCAATATAGAAATAAGATTTAATAAACGTGTGCGTGGTTTAAAAAAATACTATTTAAGAGCGTATATAATAAACAAGTTATGAAAACTCTTTTCAACTTGATAATAAGCATTTTGTCTAGAGATGCAAGCCGAGACGAGAATTTCTCGGATCTCGCTTAATATTGCCCGCACATTCGAGATATTTTGCTTTTCGAGAACTTTTGTTTTTTAACTGTTTGATCTCATCCCGCCCCGACTTGAATATGCAAGCAAGTTCGGGAAAGATTCTCGATAATGTTTACATTTTGAGTTTGACATAAATTTCAAAAATAAGGTAGCAGAATTTGAATATTATGGAAGTGGAATCACGGCGAATAAGAAGGCCGAAAAGAACCATCGTCAATTTCGACCTCATCAAAGTAATGATTTGATACTCAATTAAGTATTTAAGTATAATAATTTTACAAAATCTAACCAATTCATTGATGAAACATTAGGTTAGAAAATTGTAAACAAATTTAAAACTCAGAAGGGTACAGTAAAGTGTCGCGTATTTCCGTGTCCTTGAAACGTTAGGATTCGTTATTTTCAAGGCTGGAGGGGCCCCCACCTCTACCGCGAGCGTAGAGGGAAGATAGGTTCTACGCCGCGAGTGGGCAGGTTCTTTTTATCAAGCGACGTTCATTGGCTGCCTGGCCTTGTATTGCTGCGCTTGCTTCAAGCAACTTTTTCAACTGCGCATGTACCGAAAACCGCGGTCGATTTGAAATCAATAAATACTATCAATAATAAAACACATAAATAGACCCGACATTCCTAGAACTGCTGGCCCATGCAGTTTCTCAGCTCAAGGGGCGAGAGACGGTTGCGACTCTTGCATGAAAAACACCAGCAGCGTAGGGACAAAAACACAGTACGAGGGTACTCACATGCGGAGATTGCGCAATATTGTGTATTCCAATTGGAAACGTTTCAGACGGCCCCGATTTGTGCAGTTGAAAATGTCACGGTCCGTTGGCCATTGTTTTTGTTGACGTACGACGTGAAAAATGTCAAATTTCTTGGAAATAGTACAATTTCCAACTAAAAATCAATATAATAGAATCAAAAAGCGACTCAAATATTTCGCGGCAATGCACACGAGTTTTTGGAGAAAATATTCTAAAGCTAAAAGTAAGTGATAAAGGTCTAAAAAGTATTATTTTTCAAGTGTAAAATCTATTTTCTCAGTCATGTCCCATTCTTTTCTCGAGTGACGACCTTTCAGTGACACGAAATACAAGCAACTTTCCGAAATTTGAGGTTACTAATTTGACGTGCCACTAACCTGAAATTTAGGATGTTTTATTTTATTTCGTGAAACTGAAAGGTCGTCAATCGGCAAAAGAATGGAACGTGACTGCGTGCAAATAAAAAAGGCCAATTGTATTTAAATGGAAATGTTGAAATGAGCATTTTCAATTAACTGCAATTGGTAGAACTATCATTGAATGTACCTCAATGGATTTGAATTGACGCAATGTATTTAAATCGTAAAGATGCAATTGGTGGCATTTCATCATTTCGGAATGATGTCAATTGAATTGAATTGTCAGTTTTCAAATGAATGTAATAAAATAAATAGAATTTAATTGTAATAACATCTTCACTCATTTCACTGTTTTTAATATACTTAAGTAATTCTCAGAAGTTAAAAAATTATTGAAAATTTATTACATTGCATTCTCTTAATTAGACCAAATTTGTCCATTTAAAAAAAATTTGTTAATTTTGAATTTAGTAGAAATCACACCTTTTTATTTATTATACTATTGAATGCATATCATTTGAAAATATATTTTTTTATTTCAACAATTAGTGATTTTTTTCAATTATTTTCCAATTTAAATATTTTACTTTAGTCATTGAATATTGAATTAGTTTTAATAAGTACTTTAAGTCAACAAAATTCGATAAATATTATTTGTATTATATTGTTAATTTATGTCCAAAGTCACTTTTTATTCTCATTAAACAATCAATATTTACTGAACTTTAGTCCAAAGGTACAAATTATATAACAACTTTTATTCCTTATTACCAATTAACCACTTCAATCTCTTTAATAATACTATTTATTAACGTATTATTTTATTATTCAATAAATTAAAATTTTATTAAAAAACTCCAATTAAAAACAATTCCGGTCAACAAATATATGTGCGATTCAATGCAATTAGATGCATCGCATGACCAATCTCCATTTTTACATTAACCTCTATTAGATAATATAAAACCATTTACAAAATTCTTTTTGAATTGAAAGCCGTCAATTAAATCCAAAAGACGGTTCATTGGCTTGCGAAACAATTCAGTGCAATAGACCGCACACTGATTCTATTGCATATCTACAATTCACTGCAGTTGGAAACATTCAATTCAATTCACTGACAAATTTTTCAATTGCGATTTAACAATTGGATATTAAATGCAATTCACCATATTTGACTTGAATTGCATTTCACCAAAATTGTCGACTGACGATTTTATTTTTGAATTGCAGTGAATCCATTTTAAATGAATCTTTTTTGCAGGGTGACGAAATACATTCTACGCTTGAGAAATATTACTATTTGTACATTTATGACTTTTACGTTTAGAATACTTTCTCGAAAAAGTCTGCATTCCCATGACGTCATCCTAAAATACTCAATTTAAACCAACGAGGGCGCTCTTCGGACCTCTTTTTTTCATTGGTCAGCCACTGACGCGGAGGAGAATGTACAGGGACCGTGGTGGGGGTGACGGAACTGCGCAATTTGAAATAACCGTATACAGGGGACTTGAAATAAGGAAGACTTTACTGTATACAATTTGTTTAGACAGAAATGAAATTCATTTTGGTAAGAAAATTATTTATAGCACAATAAAGCAAATTGCAATATATTGTAAATGTCCCATCCCAATAACCGCGAAACTTATCATTTGAATAGATTGTTGAAAAATATGTTAAAAGTAATATTTAATAATAAAAACAACTTATTTTTAGCATTTTATAGTAGCGAATAACATTTCAATGCATTTAAATTCAATTAAAAAGTAAGAAAATGGGCGTCACGATTGACGTTTACCTTATTTATTTTTCCAAAAATTCGTTATATGTTTCGTATAAATTTGATTTATACTCAGATACATTTTTTTATATTTTCGGCCCTAAGAATCCTAATTTGTTTACAATTTTCTAACCCAATGATTTTATAAAAACTCAATAACAGTTTCAGGAGTTACCTCGCACTGGCCTTGTAACTAAATCGGTACCCTCGAAACGTAAATAGTCAGGACTGCCTCAACCGTTTCCAATTGGAATACATAATATTGCGCAATAGGCTCGACTGAGTACTCGCGCACAGCGGCACTTCCGAGACGAGAGTCGAATCCGCCTCGCCCTGCCCGCTGAGAAACTGCGTGGGCCAGCAGTTCTAAGAATTGCAAAACCGGACCGGCTTCTATGGACCTGAAGTGTACTTAAGTTACTATTAAATTATTATTTTGATGACCACAAAGCTTCAAATGGTCTTTTTTGGCCTTCTTGTTTCTTTTCATGTGATTCCACTCCCATATTCTCCCAATTCTGATGCATTATATTTTATATTTACGCGAGATGTCAGATTGTAAATTTTATCGAGAATCTTACCAACTTACCCGATCTTGCTCGTCTCTCGAGATTCTCGATCAAAATCAAGAGATACGGGACAACTTCTCGCTGTCGTTAGTCGAGATGGTTCCCGAAATCGATGTTTTCTTGCCTCGTCCCGTCCGAATGCAACTCTACTTTTTGGCTCGTTGAAAACTAGGGTCAATATAGGTTTATCGACGCCTTTTGCTGCGACACATAGTCGAGAAATGACCGACTCTTTGACAATTCGAACACGTTCGCGCAAAAGCCAAACATCTGCTTGCAATATCTATATGCGATCCTCCACAATATGGACAATTAACTCTCATTGCTGGCAAGCATTTCCAATAGAAATGATGGAATCCTTCACATCTCGAACATTGTTTTCCGAATGCACCACACTTGCCTTCTGCATGATTTATTCCACAGTATATACAGTCTCTAATATAACGTTTTTTACATATTTTAGCAAAATGGTTTAATCCGTCACATTTCCAACATCTTTCTCCTTTTGCTTGGCAAATTCCATTTTGCGAGTGATTGCTGCCACAGCAATTCTCATTATGTAGTTGACGAAAACCTTCTTTTTCAATTCTTTTTAGAAAATCGTCTCTTCTTTTTCGTGCCTCCCAGTTTTCGGATATGTTCACCAGAAAAATGATTTCCTCCATGTTCAAAAGTTTAAGGGCAATAATTTTATTCCGAATAGAGACGAGTCCATTTATATTTTCTAAAAAATGATTGGTTTTTAAGTCAAACGTGATTTTTTCTTTTATAGCAACATCGGGATAATTTATTCCGAAATCTGAAGCAATCGGCTGAAAAAACACAAACTATTAAATGCAAGGGCATACAATAGGGTGTTCCAAAAATGGCCAAGTTTTAAAAAATGCAATGTGCTTACGGAAATTCTTTTTCCTTCTTGAAAAAAAGACAAAATAATTTAATCCAATCGGATAAAATCCTGCAATCGAGTTTTTGCGTCGTCTCTCGTGCCGATCGAACATGTTTGAGCAGTGGTTGTATCGTGTATTATTATTTGTGAGTGATAAGGACGAACAAAATCTAGCAGGATGACAACTAACGAAGACCTTAAGTCTCTTCTCTTGAAAATGCAGGAGAATGTGGTAAATTAAACAAAAACTTTGGCTATTGTTGTGGCTGATACAACAGACTTGAAGCAGTCGAACTCGAGTGATAAGATTTTGAAAGACCTAGTCCTAGTGAAATGCAAAGAAAAGTGTGACCATCTAGAAAGAACCAATGTGTTATTTGAATGAAGATTAGAAAAAGCTGAAAAGTCTTTGGAATTTCTACAAAATAAAGAACGAACAAAAAATCTGGTGTTTTACGGTGAGTGAACGCAAAATTGAGGATTCGTTCTGTGCAGCAATTTATATTGAAATTGAATTCAGCAAATGGCTTGGTAGCAACGAAGGATCAAAACCTCTACTAGTTTCTCTAAAACAAGCTCACCACAAGAAATGGGTATTTGAAAACTCAGCCAAATTCATAGACATAAACGTGAGCTTTTCAAATGATTTGTCGAAAGACCAGAGAGAGAAACGACGTGAGGCTCGGGCGAAACTCGTCGAATATAAAGATAGTTTGGAACACCTGGGGAAAAAAGCATTTTTAAAGAGCACAATTTTGATCTGTGAGGACAAAAAGTATTATACTTAAATTCTTCTGCCCATCGTTGTCTCCAATCAATTGACAACGCTGAAATACCAGAGGAAGAGAAAAAGTACCAATCGGACAGTGCCGAATCAAATGTCTCGTTGAGCTCAACGGCCAGCCGAAAAAGAGGCCGCTGAACAGGTTCCAAAAATGAGATTATAAAAAAACTCAAGGATTTCAATGGGGACGGCGATTTGTCAAGCTCAGTTTAGGAGGCAGCACCGTGCGTGGAGATATACCTTATTACCTTGCGCGCAGGCACAAGGCAGTACGTACAGCTTCCTTAGTTTTTTGTTATTTGGAAAGCGATTTGGTCCTTTATTTTTACACCTAAATGCCACATTCACACCTGGCATTTCGAAAATAGTGCTTCAAGCTAAAACCTCAACGCTGCGTTATGAAGGGCTGAGATAATTCGAATAGCAGACGTTACCATCGTTCGAATCGTCGTCTTGTGTATCTCCACGCGCACTAGCGACCTTAGCGGCCGCAAGTGTCAGTCGCCGTCCCCATTATATCCAGCAAAAACAATTGAACTCGACAACTAACCGAATTTATGCAAATTGAAACACAAGTAAAGAAGGATCTACCTTCGAAGGACGTACGAGATTAGTTTATCTCAACCCGAAAGATATTATTGTTAAAAGTTTAGATCGCTTGGATGAGATAATTATAGCTCAGTAAAAGGTTAACTTCCCGATATTCCTTTCTTTATATGGGGAGACTTTAATTGTAGAGTTTCTGATCTAAATCAAATTAGCGAAGAAATATTTCTAAATAATGTAAACATTTCAAATGCAAGAGAAATTTAGACACAGAACTGAACAACAAGGGTAAAAGCTGGTCGATTGTTTAGTTAATATTGGGTTTATATTATTAAATGGGAGAACTACTACTATCCTGCTAACTTAAGTTAGCAGGATAGTCACTCATTTGCTAGATATGTAAATTTACATCTCTAGCAAATAATAGAAAATCTGTTGTCGATTTATTTTGGGCCAGTCTACCGAGCTTACCCTTGATTAAAAATCTGAAAGTCCTAACGCTACCAACTAGATCAGCTCACTTTTCTGTAGTTCTGTCATTAAACTTATCAGTAACAGAGTCGGCTTCAACAATTAACACTAAATTTAAATAGAAAACTGAACTAGCTGACAAAATTGTATCTACGATTTTCTCCTCTTCCAATGTTGAGATCCTCGATGAACACTTGTCAAGCAACTTAATAGAAACAATCAAGGTAGTGGCCAAAAATGTCGGTATGACTATAGTGCTTCAAACAAGAAAATAGGACAATCTAAACCTTGGTTCGATCAAGAATGTTTAGAAAGTAAGAAACTGTCAAAACATATGTTAAAAGAGTGTAAAGACAAAAACTTTCTCCCAGACAAAACATTAAAATACAGTAACTTTGAAAAAGCTCATGGAAATTTGTTAGAAAAGAATCTTTTTGGAAAATTGTTAATCGACATAACAGTAAACCTTTCATTATCTATCATATTGACACGATCTCGTGGAACGACTATTTTAAATCGATCTTTCCTCCTCGAAATGCGACGAATTACTCTTTGAATATGATAGATCCAGGAAGCCCAATTTTTGACTCTCCTTTCTCTAAAAAAGAAAGTAAATCACCTGGTCCTGATGAAATATCCTATGAGTTTCTGAACAACCTCCCTAAAAACCCTGGCGGACCGAACGAACGGAGCGGATACGCTACAGAGTATCCTTATAGTATCCACATCGTATCCTCTCCGTATCATGCAAGAAAAACTCATTTAAAAAGGAAGATGAACATTTCACTTGTTGAAATTCGGATTCTACGTGAAATTTTGCGTTAAAAGGTCACGGAGTAATCGCAATAGTTTTTCTTGCAACATTAAAAACTTTAAAAAAAAATATAATACTTATCGATAACGTGGGCTGAAGGCGACTTCAAACGCATCGTCGACGGATAACGCCTATTGACTGCTACTGAACGACGATGCGTTTGAAGTCGCCTTCAGCGCACGTCATCGATAAGTATTACATTTTTTAAAAGTTTTTAATGTTGCAAGAAAAACTATTGCGATTACTCTGTGACCTTTCAACTCAAAATTTTTTAATGAGTTTTTCTTGCATGATACAGAGAGGATACGATGTGGATACTATAAGGATACGCTGTAGCGTATCCGTTCCGTTCGGTCGGTCCACCAGGGAACTGGGTGGACTATATGCATAAGAAAGCTTTTCAACCCTTTGCGTTTTTTAACGGAATCGATTTTATAAATAAACAATCTAAAAAAATACAGCCTTTTTACACACTAAATGTAATTGTGACTGAAAATATGGGGTTTTTGGGGTGGCTGATTACGAATCTGAGGTCTAAATTCCAAGATTCAAAATGACGGATCCAACATGGCGAACAAAAAATAAAAAAATAAAGTTTCGTGGCTTCAAAATGGGTTTTCGTGAGTTTTTTTTTTTTGGGTCGCTGATTACAAATCTGAAGTAAAAATTCAAAATGGCGGATCCAATATCGCGGCCTAAATGTTTAAAAATTGGTATCGTGGCTTCAAAATGGATGCTCACGGGTTTTTTTTGGGTCGCTGATTACGAATCTGAAGTCAAAACTCAAAATGACGGATCCAATATGGCGGACAACACAAATTAAAAATATGTATTGTACCTGGCAGATTCCTAATCAGCGATCCACAAAACCTCCGAGAATCCATTTTGAAGCCACGGAACTTATATCTACATTTTTTGTCCACCATATTGGATCCGCCATTTTGAATTTTGAAAAATTCAAAAATTTGACTCCAAATTAGTAATCGACGACCCCAAAAACCTTCCGTGAATAAAGTTTCAATCAATTCGTGTATACGGAAAAATTTATGCTTCAAAGAGTTAAGAAAATATTGGATAAGCGTGAAGTTACTGCATTCGAGCGAGACGATACGAGAATCGATCGATAATTTACTTAATCTCGGTTTGCCATTACGATACTCTAATATCGTATCGTCTTATTTGATCGAGATTCTTAAGAAAACGATCGATCGTAACGAGATTCTCGTTTTTTACCAGCTATTTTTACAACAAAAATTTCGACTTACACACAAAATTGAGTTTTAGTGTTTTTAATACATTTTCTATCCATATTTTCATTATTATGAGACTATTAAAAACAACCATGTTATTTACATTTATTACATTCTCATCATATAATGAGAAGGTATTAGATTTGTGTAGAATTTGACCTCCCCCCCCCCCACGTTTTTGTCAAATGTCCACGTTTTGAGACTCCCTGAACCCAAAAAACAGGGTTTCACCAGATTTTTAGTTTGTTAGCACGATAACTTTCAAAAGAATTAACCTATTGGATTGCGCTTTGGTATACTCTTCAAGTGTCCTAAAATGAAGGTCAAGTTCGTAAGCCAGCCATTTCGGATACAAATTCAAAAGGTGAGCACATTTTGAAAAATTTTGAGAACACTTTTTTTTAATGTTTAAAAATTCTATGGACGGATATTAATAGTACTCAAAAAGTTGAAAAAAATATTCTCATGACTTTTTTTGATAGATGAAAAATTACCGGAGTTATAGCATTTACAAAATTCCAAAAAGCAAATAAAAATGAACATTTTAAGCTAAACAACGCACGATATGAAAAAAAGTCAAAGGAAGAAAAATGTTTCTTTTTGAACACCCTACTAAAATATTGTGATAAGACTTTTTTAATTTTCTTGAAAAATCGAAAATTCCAATTTTTATCGCACAAAAAAAAATGAAAAATCAAAAATTCCATTTTGCGATCAAACTATAGAAGATACAAAAAAATATTAATAGGCAAAAATTGGACACTACAAAAAGATCTACAAATTTATTATTAATCACTTTTTGATGGGACGCTTAGTTTTGGTTTTATTTGTAAAAAACTGATTTAAGAATAAAATAAATTAAATCGGGCAAACGACACAAACCACGAAAAGAATTAATAGATATTAAGGTAAATGCACTGGTAATCGTCACTGCATTAGTTATCGTCAGATGGCCCAGTATTTTTCGTATAACAAGACCCGCTCTTGCCGCGTATGATAAAAGACGTGATTTTAGGTCAGTTCAAATATCCTTTTATCGAATTGGTATACTTTTCTCGTTTTAATACTTGTTTACGTGCCTGAAGATAACTAACGCATTTGTATAATTTAAATTTTTATCGTGAATAACAATTGACTCCAATCAAATATCATGAGAAGTGATCAAAATTGAGTTTTTCTATATCTGCTTTAATCGGTTAAGCCCTTTTCGGAAATAAGAATTGTGTTTTAAATACAATTATAAGCATTTTTAATTTCCAATTTGGCTTAAGGTGACGATTGCTAGTGCATTTACCTTATATTATAATATTTTCATATTTTCAAATCAAATATATCGAGCGCGAAGCGCGAATGTCTGGATGAGAATGTGTTCCTTCCCTATTGAAAACCCCTGTACGGGATCCCGCGCCTGTTCCTGTATTAGTTCATTTGCCAGAACATGGACGAGATCTTGTGCAATGAACGTTACAGGTTCAGCATAAGAAATTGAGACACGAACCGGTACAGGAAAATGCAGGCGATCATGTGCCGCTGAGAAACCCCTTACGTGAACCTGTACATGATCTGGGACGTCAAAAGTGACCACGAGGGATCGTGCACGGGATCCTTTAAGAGACCCTTTACCCGATCGCAGTCGGCTATACGTGCTCCTGTTCATGATCACGTGTAGTTTTCAAACTACTCGGACCTGTACATGTTCCCGTACGTAATCTGGTACATGATAATGTGGGGGGTCAGGTGTAGTTTTACAGGCAAAATTTCCGGCGTGGAGGTTCTTGTGCAGGAACTCGTTGAAGAACCATCCACTAGCACACCAGTTCCCGTACAGGATCTCGCTCGGCAACAATCAAATCGCTAATGCTCCCGTAGAAGATGCTGCATGATTTCCCCTACAACGAATTTTCCTCATGCTGGTCCCAGTACGTGCCCGCGTGAGGGATCCCTTACGTCTTCCCTTACGACGAATTTTCCTCATATTGGCTCAGGTACGTGTACTAGCTTAAGATCCTGTACTGTTTCCCTCTTCACGAGTTTTCCTAAAACTGGTTCATGTACGTGTGCCTGTTAAGGTTCCTGTAATATATTTTTTGTACGGCTCCCTGTACAGGACCTTGTAAAGGATCCAGCTCGATTTCCCGCGCATTGCTTTTTATTCGCGGTTTTCTGTGCAGGAAACTGTACGGGTTCCTGTGCGAGGCAGTTCGCGCAGGGATTCATGCAGAGAAACTTGTGAATGATCCGGCAAGGGTTCCCGAATCCGTTATTTTTCGCACGAGTGCGCAGAGAGGAAAACGTACCGGATAACTCACGAGCTCCAGCAAAGGAACCCACTCAGTATCCTGTACGCCTTATTTCGCGCAGGATTTCTAGTATGAGAGCCCGTCAAGGATCCTGGAGAGGAAAATGATATGGATCCTTGACAGGTTTACGTACGAGTACCCCTATGGGATTCAGCACGACTTTCCCTCGACAAATGAGGGTCGTTTTTTAGGCCCTTTGTGACCCAAAAATTATAAAGTACACTTCTATTTCAAAAATTATAATTCGTAAGTGTTTTAATTGTTTTTCGTAATACTTTTTTATACGAATTTTTCACGGAAGGAACATGTGCAATTAAACAATTTACCGAGAAGATAAAAAAGTCTTTAATTTACTGTTATAATTCCTTATCTGCTTAAGAAATCATTTAATTTCAATCATTTTTTTCGTCCGAATACTGGTTGGAAGTAGAAGAATATCAGGCAAAAGGATTTTCATACTTTCGATTTAAAATTATCGGAAGAGGGAAGTGTATTTTATGATTTTGAGGATTTCTTTTCGGAACAGATATAACCTTAAGTAAATTAGATCTCCTCTTTAACCAATTTAATAATCACTTCATATGTAGAGGTTTTGATAATTTTATAATATCTGCAAATAAACTTTTTCTTTCCATCTAAGTCGAACACGAAGTGCAAAAAGCTAGAGAAACCGAGCTTAAAGCGCGAGATCCAACAGCCGCGCGCCCTAGGCGCGCTCAAACTTGCGAGCGAAGGAAACTTTGCTTCTATATATTCTCATATTTATAATTGATATTTTTGAAATATAAACTAAAATATTATAACTATATTATATGACTTAAAAATTTAAATGACTTAAATTGAAAACTTAAATGACTTTAAAAAATGTATAAATGTAAAGAGAATGCTGAATTTTTTTTCGTCACAGATAGTTTATCCTGACAAACGAAATTAAACCAATTTGTACTATGTTGATATAATTTTATTTAAAAAAATACTAAAGAAATGCAATGTTTTACGGAAATAGTATTTATTCTGTTCTTCATTTTTCTATGAAAGTCTCATATCTATATTATAAAGAAAAGTGTGCAATTTTTTTAGAGTGCAGTTCATGTTATATATTTTATTTGCATATATGCATACAAAAATACTTTTTTTTACAGTAACTTAACGTCTTTAGACTGTACATTTAAATTTAGAGAAACTGTTACGACAGTTCTGATCTTTCCGATATTATCGTTCGAAATTGATCGGAAGTTAGACATGAGACGATATGATTGGTAACAAATGAATGCACGAGAAGTTGGTTTTAGAATAGGTTTCGAAAACGAACGAGACCGATCGAAATATTTAAAATTCTCTTATCGAAATGCAGCACCCCCAAATGATTCATCTATTGCAGACCAATAGCTTTTATTAACTGCATTATAAAAATTTTCGCCCTGACCCCAAATGACAAACTATACTCTAAAGTCTAAAGGAGTTGGATCCAAGTTTATCAAAATTTTGATCAGCCTTTAAGCAGGAGCTAGTGTCTCTTTCAGGGGTACTGGGAGCTTCTCTGAACCTGTTTGCCGACATAGCAGCCTATTTAATCTTTAAGGGCATTAAGGGAGTTGCAATAAACCATCATGGAGCTACTACTCCTCGCGTATGCTAACGGCATGGCGTTCCTGGCCGACTCTCTAGTATCGATGAAAAAAAATTCTTAAACACCTTTACGACTACTGTCGAATAAACGAACTAGTAGTAGTATATGGAGAGGAAAAAATAGAAAGTATAAGAGATTAATTATATCTCGAAACTTCTTTTTTTGAATCCGCACTCTTCTTTCAAGCAGCACAACGTGCTATTAGTACCCAGGCAAACTCTCTGTTAGTACCCTAATAGCACGGAACGTTCCACGAGCGTTCCCGGAACTTGTAAAATGTCCGCCGCTTGGGATCGTTCCAGTGTAACGTTCCAGGTACGTTCTACTGAGACCTGAGGAAAACCTGCCGTTATTATTATTTTTAACAGCAATTATCTCGTAAACCGTAAGAGATAGGTGAAAATGGATGTCATTTTTTATTTTCCAGTACCGCATATACTACACTATAATATGATATCCATATCATAAACTGACATAGATTTTAATCTATCACGTACGGTTTACGCGAGATTTCCAATATTTATTGAGAATAATAACAATAAAGGTAATTTATGTTTGGAACGTTCCAGTGGAATGTTCCTAGAACGTTACCAAGCGGCGGACATCTTACACGTTCCGGGAACGTTCCAGGAACGTTCAGTGCTATTATGAAAGCCTCATTGTAAACAATACAATTCGGTATGGTGCTCAAACTTAAGGGGAATGAGATACTGTGAAGATTCAGAAAACGGTGCTATAAGTTTCTTCAAGAAAATCCTGAATGTTGCATCATGCACTCGTATTCTGCTTTAAGAATTGAAACTGGTAGTCCGCACATTTTACTCAAAATATTAAAACTCACTCTCAATTGGTTAGAAAAGATTTACACCATGACTGACGAACGCTATCCCAAAATATGTTCATAAAAGACTCAAAGAGTTAGTTGACAAAGACGAGACCCAGGAAAAATATAATTGGGCCCTGCAAGTAAAAACCCTCTTCGGCAAAATCGAAGCTGAGGATGTCTGGGATAGCCTCCCGGCAGATGTTTTAGAAAAGAAAAAAGCTTCTCTGATTGCTGCATATGAAAATATGCTTGATGTAAAAGATGTTTTCATTTATCTTTGAATAATTATTAAAATAATGAAAAACAATTCATATATGGTACCAATAAATTCGTATCGAAAATATCTACAAGTCTAGGTGCACTTTTGCCAATTTTGTATCTTATATTATTTTAATCAATATTTTTAGATCATATGAATATATGTATGTATGAATATATATGAATATATGTCACCGACAGTTGTGTTTGAGTTAGTCATTATTCGATATATCATCGAGTGTCTATACTCTATAGTCTATAGTTCTATACCCATCCTTAGCGTGAGACCTCCCGCTCGACAGTACTTACACAGTGAAAACCAAAAGTACCATCTGTCCAAAAAAATTAGATACCTCAATTTTTGTACAGATTACAGAACAAAATGGAACAAAATATTCTAAATTATTTTTTTATTATATTCTTATTCTTATTATTATTATTACATAGAACCTGATTAATATTACTTTTGCAATAACTAGTAAGGATATATTAATTCGCACATAGTAGATATATAGTTGAAAAGTATTACCATGCTAAGTGTTTTTATACTTTAATTTACTATATATTTATATTTGTATCTTTAATTTAATAATTCTATAAGTATGAAATCATTCATAAACTGACATTTTTGTTTCATTTAAAATAATTTGCAGTTGATATTTTCTTTAATATTTATTTATGCTTTCGAATAACAAAAAAATTTATGTTTTCTTCGTTTCTTTCAATAATTATCAAAATACTTATGTATTTTGAGAAAACAGCACTGCTTATTATAACCTTGTCATATTAGCTAACATGATTTTCGACAAAAATTTAATGGAAATTTGTACGTTAGAATCTGAGAAATTCACTACAACCATTTTCATAATTTTCGTCCGTATTTCTGAATTGTGGTACGTATCTAAATTTTTAATTGGCTCTCCTCAAAAGTTGGTGAAACTTTTAGTTTTACCAACGTATTTAGTAGAGCGGTATAGTGACTATAACCGTGACGAGGAGCGGTATGGAATGGAGGCGTCGATAAAAAGATTCGCAATTTTCAGTCGACTAGCAAGTATTTCCTGACAAGTGATAGGTTAAATATTACCATTATCTTATGATAATTTTAGAATAATGAACTTTGAGTGGCTGTTACTCCCTGAAAATACATTACAAACGTACACTGAAAAAAAAACTTATTTGAATCAAAGGAAATTTCTTTGATTCAAAGAAATGGTAGAGCAGAATATGGCCGAAGAAATATTTCTTCAGATTAAAGAAATCTTTTGTTTGGATCTGAGGAACGCCATGCTTAAGGCATAGAAATACTTACTCGACACTGTAAAATATGCGTTGAGTGAAATAGATTTGTTATTGACTATAATAAATAAGTATTTGATATGATAGGTGAGTTCCGTAATGTAAAGAAGTATGGTGTAAGTCCAAGAAGATAATTATTACATACAAATAAATGTAACTCGGACTGAGCAAAAGTTTCTTTTGAACCAAATATATGATTCTTTGATTCAAATAAGCGTATTTTTTGGTAAACTAAACATTTCTTTGCAACAAAGACATTTTTTTCCACGGAAATAAATATTTATTTGTTTCTAAGATGCGGCATATTGTTTAAAAAAAAGACGTAACAGAGTTGAGAAAATATTAATTGATTCAAAGAACAATTTACTCAAACAGAAAGTTCTCCTATTGTTTAAAAATGTTGAATAGTTAAAGTATGAAAATGAAGCAGGACCATTTATTGAAAAAAATAGTCAATGCAATTATAATGATTATAATTTATAATAATATATTTATTTTCATTTTCGCGGAGTAGGAAAAAGAATTTCAAGCAAGACCAACTGACCAATGCTTAGGAAGACCGATAAACACCAATCACCACATTTTTCAGATTATATCTACGGTGAAAATGTATGGCTAACTTAAGACTGGAGAATCCATTTCTATTGTGAGACTATAAAATCTGCGCATCTGGCGGTATATGTCTGAACTACTCAGTACAAATAAGGAATTTTACCAAAATATTTTTTTGAACGAATGGTGTATGAAGTTATTTCAAAAATATATTTCTTCACTTGAAGGAAATATTTATTGGACATAAATCGTTTCACTCTATTTATTAGAAGAAACATATCTTCCAAGTGAATAAATTATTACTTAAGTGAACAAATTACTTTATTCGACTAATGACACGTTCTATTAGAACGAAAGAAATATCGCTTTCACTTAATTAATATTGCTTTCATTTATGTCAATATTTCTCTGATTCAAAGAAACCAAAATATTTGTTTCACGCATCGATGAATTACTTATTTCAAATGAAATATTTTTTAATTCAAAGGCTCAAAATTATTGAACTAAAAAAATATTTCTTTGGATGCGAAAGCAAGATTTAAGGAAATCAGGTTCTTAGTTTTAAAGATATCAATTCCTTGAGTTAATTATCTCATATTCTGAGGCCAAGAAATATTTCTTTATTTCAAAGAAATGGTGGCCAAAGAAATGATTCCTTTGAATCAATGCACGAGTTTGTTGCTTTTAAACAATATTTAGTACAATTAAGTAAATATTTTTTTGGCTCAAATGAATAAAATCAAAGAAATGCATTTCTTTGGATCCACAAATTTTTTTTCTCAGTGTACGGAGATAATTCTTGAAACAAACTACTGCACATTTTTGGCTTCTGAACATACTGTATGTAGAATCAATCAGCAAACAATTGCGCGTAACTGTTCAAAAAATTATTTTCTTCGGAAAATACAAAGAGTTTTCCGATTATCGAAGGAGCATATCTTTGGCAGTAGTGACTCACAGCAGCAATAGCAAAGGCAAGGTCTCCTGCTGTGAGTGGACTTTGTTTTCAGAATCATTATATCTCCGCACGCTCTTTAGTTTCGAAGATGACACCTTTCTACTCTTTTGTCATTAACTTAATAATAAATCATTATTTTTGACTCTAAATTTCACCATTGCGCACAGAAAGGATCAAAGATATTCAAATATTTTCTGCAGATTTTTGGTCATACATTTTCAGGGATTAACAGCGATTCAAAATTGAGTATTCTAAAATGATCCAAAGATAATAGTACTATTCAACCTTCAATTTGTCAGGACATAATTGCTGATAGACTGAAAATGGCAAAACTCTGTATAAGTACAGTGAAAACCATCATCTGCAACATGTACATTGTCACATATTGTTGTTGTTGAGATTTTCACTATAATCTGTACAAAAATTGAAGTGTCTAGAATTTTTGGACAGATTGTAAGCGGAACACGAACGGTCATCACTTTAAAAAAATTGTTGATACATATAACACCAAACTTAAATCAGACTGTTTTAAGTTGTATACTATTTACATAATATACCATTTCAAACGTACAATATTATTTATATTATGTGAACAAAATATTTTATCAACATTCCACAGTTTTGCATTTTCCCATTCACAATCCGTTTTTTCAACACAAAAATTAATATCCAAGAAGGCTGAAAGTGTAATCCAAATTTCGGATGTGATGCTCCACATAATAATTAACACGGTTCGCGCCGGACCTGACTTAGAAGAAAAAGTAAATTAAGTAAATGAAATGTCTAAATTTTGTTTCGATAAAATGACACACCATTCAACTTATCGTATCAAATTAGGCTAATATTGACCAAAACTTTTTTTCGTAACGAAAGCAACAATAATATTTGAGTTCAACCTTTGTCCACGATGAGTCGATGTGCGGCAAGATTTCATCCGATTGGATTTATTTATTTTTGTTCGAAAAGGAACAAGAATTTCCAAAAGTACATTGCATTTTTGAAACTTAGCGATTTCTGGACCCCAGACTACGCAACTTAAAAATTATTTTTTACAATATAATAGGATTCTCTTAAGTGCTTACCAGTAATCGGTCTCTGTATTCTTTGATAGATTCTGCAGGCTTTCTTGGGAAGAGACGCAAGTAAAAGAAAATGTCCAATTTTCTCAACAGAATATGAAAATTTAGTTTCTGATGATTTTCCCGGAACTGAAAGTTTTCAATTATTTCTGTACCGTAAGGACCAATCACTTCTTTCAATGTCGGTCCTAAAATATGGGAAAGTTCTTGACTCAAGTTTTTGCTTTTGATTGTTTCATGAAACCTCTCTTTCCAATCTATCCAATCACAGTATTCGTGATTTCTTCTTATAGGTTCGATATCGTCAAACTCATCTACACTGCTAACACAGCCACCTGTAATTTCAAAGAAAAACATTTAAAATAATTACATTTTTGATTCAAAATTATGTTTTGAGTTATTCTGTAAGTTTTGTACAGAAGGTTGAGATTTTGAAGGTCGAAACACCAACAAACGTGTTTTTTTCTTCATTTTTTCACTATATTTCGATAATTATCGGTTTGAGAGGAAAAGTCTTAAATAAAAGTTCTAGCTCTCAAAAAAATACCCCTGTGACTGGTCACAAAAATAATGTTGGTCAAACCCCTACCCTTTTCCAACGTCTCGTGGTGGGCAGGAGTGCCCTTTGAAAGCAATTCTACACTTTGTACCAACATTTTTCTTTTTCTATTATTATCTATAACTTTGATTTGAAGCTTTTTTGTAAATTTTAAATATTTAATTAAATAAGCGGAAAAACATAAATTTTGTAGTTTTTTTGGGGGGGTTTTTGACCTTGAAAATCAAATTTGCAAGTAAAATACACCGGGATAAAGTCATCCTGTAAAAAGTGACATGAATATAAGCTTATTGTAAGTCAGTATAATGTCAAAATAAAACGTGTCTTCATAACAAAAAACTTAACATAACAAAAAAAGAGCAATTTCATGTCAAAATATCTGAAGAATTTCATCTATTGTCAGTAATTTTAATGAAAATTCTAGTATCTGTTCTCTCTTAGGTGTTGAAAAAGCCCTAAAATGATTTTTGAAAAATTCAAAAACCTTGGAGATGTTCAAAATTGAACATTTTTGTCCTTTTTTTTTAGCTTTCATAACTTTGGTGATTTTAATTATATTAAGGTATTTTTTTTAATTATTCATTCCAAGTAGTTAGTTTTGAAAAAAAAATTCAAAAATGTTTGTATTTTTCAAAAACAACTGTTTAAGCTGAATTTTTGAAAAACGTCCATTTTTAATTTTCTTTAAATTTTTTCATATTTACGATGTGCTCTAAAAGTCTTGTAAATATAAAAATGGGATCTCCCTTAGTTTTCGAGAAATAATTAAAAAAGTACGCCGAAACGATTCACACGATGTGAAAAACCATGTAAACAGTAGACGAACAATATAAAAATATTATACTCATATGAACGAACTTCAGAGTTCAGACTCTGGGGCGCTGAGCACAACATGCCACGGCCTACGTTCTTAATTATTTCTCGAAAACTAGAGAGATCCCATTGTTATATTTACAGGGATTTTAGAGGTCATTGTATCTATAAAAAAAATTGAAGAAAATAAAAGATGGATTTTTTCAAAAAATCAGTTAAACTTTTTGTTTAAATCCAAAAAGTTTTTGAAATTTTATTTTTTCTTAAAATATTTCTTCAAAACTGCTCTCTAAAGCTCCTAAGTTTTTTTTAAATTATCGAACATTATTTCGGGGTTTTTCTTTCAACACCTAAGAGAACGGGCACTACAATTTTCATCAAAGTTACTGACAATAGACGAGGGTGATAAATACATTCCTTGCAGTACGACGGTCCCCAACTGAATGGGAAACCATAAAAAATTCCATGTGCCTAATCGGACTAAATAATTGTACTTAATACAAAGGAAAAAAGTCTTATTTTGTGTCCGATTAGACAAAAATAAGTACGAGGAAAAAAGAATAACTTCTATAAAATCATTTTTTATATTTTTTCATAATCAGAACAAACCCCCATAGCGGGATACTTTTTCCATTGTTCTGAACATGGAAAATTCTGCCGTCCTGATGAAGAAACTATACAACTACATTTGAGAAGAACCGAGATATTCAATAAAACGCGTTTGCATCTATACCTCTTAAAGTATGAGACTTTTTGAAAAAAATTTACTGTTCTTGGGTAAATCGGGCACGCTCTATTCATTAAAACGAAAAAAATTAGCGAATTCCAATTATTTATATGCAAAACTGTAGATATGCTAGATATTAATGCACAAAGTCGCCGAGAATCCTTACTAATAACGCAGTTGTGCTGCCGAAAACAGGAAACTAATGACTAATGCCTTCAAGAACCCCCGAGTTTCCTGCTGGAGAAACTTAACAACTACAAATTTTTCAAAAATTGATGAAGGAGTAAAATTATAATGATATATAATAATATTAATTATATTTCTATAATGATTTCAGATAATTGATAATAATTATTATATTATTAATTAACTAGAATCATTTTTGCTTCACAAATAAAACATGCAGATGTGCTATTGAAAAGAAAGATCGGTGCCTCAAAGTTACCCTCGAATCCGGGTGAAGAAACTTGACATGTACTTGTGCTATTCGATTTCAGGAAATCGGACTGAAGAAAGACCGAGGATCCTCATGAGCAAAAACACATCTGCGCAGATGTGTTTCTTTTAGCACGATCTGAGGGGTCAGCACCACGCAGCACTATCCCAAACCTGAAATTCGTGTAGATATGCTAGAATTTCTGCAGATGTATTGTTTCTTCATCAGGAATTCTCAAAAATCGCTGTAGATATGCTAATTGAGACCTAATTATCTCGAGATTTAATTACAATTTTTAATCATGATTAGCATAGTTAAATTCGTCTTTTCATTACGAATCCAACCATATAAAAAGCTCATTTTTGATAAAAATGCAGTTGTACAGTTTCTTCATCAGGACGGCAGAATTATACTTCGACAGACTCCCCCCCCCCCCCCCCGCCTAAACGTATCACGTATTTTGTGAATTACCCCTTATATACAGTTTTTCACACTATTCTTATACATATTCGACAAATTTATCATAATAATTGCTGTTTTATACATTTCCACTTTCACTACTTTTGCATATTATACAATCTTGGAAACCGTAATATCAATAAATGACTCACTCTGACAGCATAAATAAAACATTTTCCAAGTGCCATACTTCGTTTAAACCAGGAGTGACCAACATTCCCCAGTTCAACTTTACGTTTGTTGCGAATAAAAAAAATTATTTCATATAACATAAATTATTATTTCTTGAGGCCAGATGTGTGATTTACCGTTTTTACCGCTATTTTATCACATTTTCGTGATGAAGAAGAAATTAAAAGACTTGTACAGAAATTGTTCAAAATTTGTCTGGGGTTTAAAATTTTTCATCTCATCTCTATTATATATTTTTTCCCTATTTTATGCGGAAGGTCTCAGAATCTTGGCAATCCTTAAAACAATATTTAGGGGTACAATTATGCTTTTTTATTTTTTTGTTCCTAAAAAATACTTTTTATGACTTTTACCGGCGCCAAATAATCTGTTTCCAATCGGAAACCAAATTAGAGTTTTGTCCTTTGTATTAGCTACAATTTTCATTCATAAGATATTTCTTTAACACTAATATGCATTAGAGTGGTCCAAAATAAACAACTGTTTAAATTGTCATGGGCGACTGAAAATACGTATAGCATAGCCAAAATAAAAATTTGCCTTTTTTAATTTGTTGTAGTCATTTGCCAGCTCTCGAGAAGGTTTTTAAGATTCTTGTCAAAGTAATGTTAAAGTCATAGAACTGTGAGTCAACTCTAAGGATTCACCTGCGAGGCCTCTGGAGGCCACTAATGCGCTCGTTGTTCCTCCTATTATTACCCTATTCTACCTAGAGATCTACCCCCTACAAATTTATTACTTGAGACTTGAGGTCTTATTGTTCTGCCACTTCCGTTTAGGTCAGTTTGTGTTTCGAGTCACCAACAAAATTCAACTCGGCGCGGTTTATTGCACTCGCCATAAAGTATTCACCTGTTAACCTACGGGCGAAATTAAAGTAAAAATATCAGTTTTTGCCAATTTTGAAACCCTTTTTTATTGTAGATCTTGGACTATTTTTATTTGTTCTTTTCCAGATTTATTCCGAGAGGTTTAAAGCTCGGTTTAAAGTATACTTTATAACAATTTCACTTCACACAAACTTAACCAAAAGCGTGCGATAATTCTGCAAATATTGCAATTCCGCTAGAATTCTCCTGATTATAAAATTGTTACATAATATTTCTAAAATATGAAAAGTTGACAAAATCCATCTTGAAATCACGGAAAATAAATAACTCCAAGATTGAATAAAGTGGTTCATAACTTATTATGAAAAATTAAACTTGAAAAAGATGTATTTGCACGCGTTTAACTCCATGAGAGGAACAATAATTGCTTGTCGAGAGTTGAAAAATGACGCCACAGTAAAACAAAAAAATAGACATATTTTTATTTGTCCTAGGCTGTATGAATTTCCAGTCTACGAAAATCTAAATTTTTACGCAAAATCTGATGTTTGCTGCCTCTAAACAATTTTTTTTAATCTGAAAAAATTAGAATAGTATTTTCGCACCAAGCGAAATAAACTGTCGCGATACGGCTTCCGAAAAATAAAAATAAGTTTTTTGTAAACCTCTCTCATACATAGGTATGATCGTCGTAACGCCGTACATATTCTTATTTATTACTTTTAGTGAATTGCAATTTAATTTCATAATAAACAATGCTAAAACTCAATATTTTTGGCTTCATTACACATTAATTTTGAACATTTTTTCATCACTAGAGTTATATCAATTTTTCACGATTGTTGATACCGTCACGATTTCTGGATTTAAGATATTAAGGAATTTGGATTTAGAATATTCAAAAATATAATTTGCTTAGTGCTAGATTGATTTCAGTATTTATTATTAATATTAAAAATACCAACATTTCCAAAACTAGTTTTTCAAGAAAAAGCTCAAATATATAATTGTCCAATCCGGAAAATTTCTTTCCGAAAATTTCTGATAGAAAATGAATATAACATTTTAAGAAAAACTGCTATAAAATTAATTTTTAAATGATTTACAAGCTATTTGAACTAACTTGAATGTTTCGGTCAAAATTGGTTAAAATTTCTGATAGGAACTTTTTACCAGGGATAATAAATTATTTTAAAAACTTTGAAAAATTTGATATAAATTCAAGCACTTCATACGAATAATAGCACAAAATTGATTTTTTTTCTAATCGTGCTGATATTATGAGGAAATAAATGTATAGGTTATAATTACCCATGTTTCTTGGAAATTTGCAAATAAACGTTAAAGATGTGTAATTTTGGTTCATCACCATAAAATAGCCTAATTCTGTCCTTTAGCGCTTTCTATTACTTTAAAAATTATAATAGAAGCTCGCGTACACATAATAGCACGCACTGAAGATGATTGAAGTTTCAAGTTTGGTTGCGGAAATCACGCGGCCGGTCCTAAGCATTCCGAAGATGTTTAGGTTATAGCCACGTTATAACCAGATTTAAGCGGTTATAACTGGTTTATACACTTATACAGCGTCTATCCCTTCAGGGTTGTACATGGTTGTAACTTCTTCACCGTTTTCTTCTAATATCTGGATATGGTTTCTTCGCTCACTTCTATTTCTTTCAATTTGGCTTAATTGTCTTCGTTTATCAGTTCCTTTTCTTTTACCATTATTTTACAGTGTTGTCGCATCAAAGTACATACTATAGTTATAATCATAACGATAACGAGTGAAAAAGCATGAAGAATCTGATAATGTGATAACAAAGTGTTCTTTTTTTCAGCCGACTTTTCAAGTTTTCACGTACCATCTACTTTCACAGTAACAAATTCTGTCGACGTGCAGTCTTGTGCATGAGAATATTGTTTTTAAGATGAAAAAAAACTTATGATTCCGCAGAAACAAAAATGTTCTCTTAAAAAAAATTAGGTTACTTCATCACAATCACTAACTGTTCAGAAAATAATGACTTATCGTCTGCTGTCGCGAATACTGGGTGATCAAAATGCATTGCTATCCTTATTGTACTCATAATTAATGAATTTTTAAAACAAAATATGATAGAATATCGGTTTTATTGGATTTATTCATGGAAAGAGGAAAAATACTTTCTTTTTTAAGTGCTATTTTATATATAGTTATGACGAATTAAATTATACTCAAAAATCGACCGAAAATAGTTTTAACAGCGGTTACGTAGAACTTCAAAATCTGCAAAAAGTTAGAAATGTGAAATAAACACAGTGTAGTACTGTTTAACGAATATAAAATAATTCAAAAATGTTAAGTGAACACTACTGAAGTTTATAGCGTGAGTTGCAGCTTTGGTATGTGGAAAAATGATATTATTAACGCTGTAACCATTATTATTAGAAAAACAGAAATACCGCGACTCAATATTAATCCAGATTTTGATTCCGTTGATATTTCCTATGTTTTGTTTATAATGACAAATTTAAAAGAAGCACTGGAATCTGGAAATACCTTTTTTTGGCTTTGTGGTATCTGAGATCTCATTATAAATTCGTTTTTTATAATAGTTAAAGAAATAAAGGAATTTAATTCCCAATGAGTATTTCCATTTATCAATCAACCATTGTACAATTTACAAAAATCTTTAAAATAACGTTTCAGAACCTATTTTAATATTTATTGGATAGACGATATAATTGGGTGTTGACAAAATTAACAGCAATGTTGAACAGAGACCGCAATATTTAAATTTTTGTTGCAGCTTAATCTCTAAAGTTCAAAGGAAAGTTTTTTAATTTCAAGGGTATTTTACAAATTCGAAAAGCTTCTATAGCAATGAAGCCATAGATCACAGAATGCTCTAGAAAATTCCAGAATATGAAACAATATTCTTGAAAATTCAAGAAGATTCTAGAATTTATACATTTTAGAATATAGAATAATATTGAAGAAAATCCTAGATCAGTCTACAATATTCTGTATAATTCTAGAATGTTCAGAGTAAAATTCTCATTTCAGAAGATTTTTAGAAATATATATGTACAAGAAAAATGAATTATATTAGAAAATTGTAACTGGCATTTCAAAGATACAATAATTTTAATTTTAAAAAATCTGCTCGCTGCTCTATTTCATTTGACAGCCTGATTGATTAGAATAGTTTACTTTAAATTTCATTTTGATCAATATATTTCAAGCTACAATATATCTTAAAATTTTGAGAAATTAACTGAAGGTGTGAAATACATTATTTTTGTAAATAATCATATTCTCGCACTTTTGCCAATTTTATGTGCGGACTCCACATTTTTGCCGAATGAGAGATGTCGCAATGTGACAAGCGGATAATGTAGGTCCGTTCCGTTAGCACCCTTTCCAACTAAATTTAAACATTTTATTTATGCCATCATTTTGAGCTATTTTTGGGCTATTTTTAGTCAACGATGCCGATTTTTGGGCTATTTTATTTTTCTCAGAAAACCGAATTTTATGTGGATGTTCACTACAGCAAACTTGAAAAATTGAAAAAATCAACCTTACCAGAATTTTAGGCTTTGTAGGACTCTCTAAAGCTGTAAAAATTAATTTTCAAAAAACAACCCCTATCTCCTACAAACTAGCCTTAAAATAAATTGGGCTCTCAGCCTAAATATAAAAATATAAGAATTTTTGGCTATTTGGGGCTCGCAAAAACACTCAAAAATTATTTTAAAAAATCAAACGTAACACTAAAAAATTATCCCCAAAGAAAAGCTTAAGGAATAAGTACAAGAAGACGTATATCATTGGTCTGAGATAGTTCTTAGCTCCCTAGAAATTAAAAATTAATTGTCCGAAAGGACCCATAACAATAATATCTATACCCATAATTAAACATATAGATTTTAAACAAAAGCAAAAAATGTAAGTCAGTAGTTAATGATTTTTGCGGGCTTCACATAATAAATAATAAATAAACAATCAATAGTAAATAACCAATAATAAATACAGGTATAAAATTCATATTGCCAAAGATTTCAAAGATTTCACAAAGACTTCGATTATTTCACAAAGATTTCAGATAGATTTTAAAGATTAAACCAAGATTTCAATGATTTCACAAAGATTTCGGATAGATTTAAAAGACTGCACAAAGACTTCAATCATTTCTCAAAGATTTCACAAAGATTTCAATAATTTTACAAATATTACAGAATATCTAAAAAATATTTCAAATATTTTGCAAAGAGTTTTAAAGAATTCACAAATATTTCACAAAGATTTTAATGATTTTCCAAAGATTTCACAAAGATTTCGGATAGATTTAAAAGATTTCACAAGGACTTCGATTATTTCACAAAGATTTCAGATAGATTTTAAAGATTGAACAAAGATTTCAATGATTTCCTAATGATTTCACAAAGATTTCGGATAGATTTAAAAGACTGCACGAAGACTTCAATGATTTCTCAAATATTTCACAAAGATTTTAATAATTTCCCAAATATTACTGAATATTTCAAAAATATTTCAAATATTTCGTAAAGAGTTCCAAAGAATTCACAAAGATTTCACAAAGATTTCAAATATTTCGCAAAGATTTCAGATATATAGTTAGATGGTATTTTTGCTGTTTTTTCAAAAGATATCGTTATTAATTGACCCAAGTGTCTAGACTGTAAAGAAGATTTTTCAGTTGGCATTAGGGTCGATAGTATTTTTTTTTCTGCAATCAATTTTAAGAAATATATAATTTTTATTTTTATTTAAAAAGAAAAATGATGTACTTCTTGAAAATTGATTGCAGAACAAAAATAAATACTATCGACCCTAATGCCAATTGAAAAATCTTCTTTGCAGATTTCAGATATAGATTTAAAAGTCTTCATAAAGACTTCAATGATTTCCCGAAGATTTCAATAATTTCACAAATATTGCCAAATAATGAAATATTTCTAAAGATTTCAGAAAGATTTCGAGGATTTTTTTAAAGATTTCACAAAGATTGAAAATATTTTGCAAATATTTCAGACAGACTTAAAAGATTTCACAAAGACTTCAAATATTTCATAAAGATTTTAGATAGATTTTAAAGAGAGCACCAAAATTTCAACGATTTCCCAAAGATTTTACAAAGATTTAAGATTTCAATGATTTCACATATATTACCAAATATGTATGTCAACAATATTTCAAGTATTTCCAAAGATTTCAGAAAGATTTCAATTATTTCACAAAAATTTCAGATAGATTAAAAAGAGACAAAGATTTCAATGATTTTCCAAAAATTTCGGATAGATAAAAAGGATTTAAATGATTTCTTCAAGATTAAAAAAAATTAAATAATTACACAAATATTACCAAATATTTCTCAAAGATTTTACAAAGATTTTACAAAGTTTGCAATGATTTCTCAAAGATTTTACAAAGATTTCAAATATTTCGCAAAGATTTCGGATACAGTTAAAAAGATTTCACAAAGACTTCTATTATTTCACAAAGATTCCAGATAGACTTCAAAGATTGAACAAAGCAAGAAAGAATTGAAAGATTTCCAGTTCCGAACATCCGATGAATTTAATCATTCGATTTCAGAGGGGGACAAATCAATACTTTGCCCCTCCCTGGTCGATTTCTAGGGGGGGGGGGGCATTGCCCCTTGTGCTCCCTAGGGCTCCGCCGCCTCTGAATTGAAAATAATCAGACTACATATTTTCTCACGACTCTAGTTGCTATCATTATCCCCATAGTTTAATAAACAACCGCAAAAAAGATCCCCTAGTACATTATTTTAAAGAACCCCGTCTTAGCTGCCATCAACTAAAACAGACAAAAAAATGTCAAAGTAAAAATTGTTATCGCAGGAACATATTCGAGGCACTAATTCATATCGTCATTCCCATAGTAATATTGAACAATCTCAAAAAACAACCACTAATACGTGCAACGAGCCTTGTATTCACCTGCATTAAACTAAAACAGCCAAAACAATTTTTAATAAAAAACAATCACCAGAAATACCTGCACAACACTCTAATTTATATCGTCATTGCCGCAGTAATATTAAAAAGCCCCCAAGAACTACAGCTAGCACATTTAACGAACCCCGTCTCAGCTGCCTTTAACTAAAACCGCCAAGAAAATTCTAAATAAAAAAATCTGCCCGCTTCGCGGGCACATTTTCATGGCGCGCTTCGCGCGCGGCTCGCTGCGCTCGCAAGTTTGAGCGCGCCTAGGGCGCGCGACTGTTGGATCTCGCGCTACGCGCTCGATCATATATTTATCTCGCGCTTCGCGCTCGGGCGTATTTACATCGCGCTTTACGCTCGGCTCCTCTAGATTTTTGAACTTCGTGTTCGACTTCGATGAAAAGAAAAAGTTTGTTTGCAAATATTATAAAATTATCAAAACCTCTACATATTAAGTGATTGTTAAATTTGTTTTTATTTTCGACTGAAAAGGAACTTTATTTACTGAAGGTTCTATCGACCTTAAGGAACACATTCTCATCCAGACACTCGCGCTTCGCGCTCGATATTTGATTTGAAAATCATTTGAACCGTATGATAGAAACAAAAAAGTTTGAGCGCACTTACGGCGTGCGATTTGGTAAATACACTGAACGCGCACTTTGTGTTTCGTGTTATATGTTCTTCATACACAAATTACTAAATTTGTATTTGATTTCAAATGAAAAGTAATGATATAATTCAGGCGACAAATTTTATTAGTTAACATTTTATTTTAGCTTGTGCCGTTTATCAAAAAAGTTAATTTTTTCATTTTCAATATATTCTTACCACAAAAATTGATTACGGGTTTGTAAGTCTTTTTTGAATGCACAATTTGTGTTCATTTATATGTTTTCGTACCTTGCATTGTTTTTTCAAAAATTTGATTTTTTTTACTGTCTATGTTATTTTCACGAATAAAAAAAAACCACGCATCCTATCGAAACGTGAGTCACAATAAATTTGTACCTCTTCCTTGGATGAACAAATTTTGTTTCGGTCATTTTTTCGTAGCTGGTAATATTCGTCTGAAAATTTGATTTTTCTATTTTCAATGCTGTTTTTTACGAATAAAACAAAAACTACGCGTCATATCAAAAGGTGAATTATAAGAAATTTGTAGATCTTTTTTTAGGTGCACAATTTTGGTGAGATGATCTTTTCTGGTATCTTGCATAGTTTGACAGCAAAATGGCTTTTTTGATTTTTCATTAATTTTTTGTGCGATCAAAATTTGAATTTTTTATTTTTCAAAAAATTCAAAAAGTTGTTATGAAAATATTATAGGGTGTTCAGGAATCAACGTTTTTCTCCTCTTGACTTTTTTTCATATCGTGCGTTTTTCGGCTTAAAATGTTCATTTTCGTTTGTTTTTTGGAATTTTGAAAATGCTATAACTCCAGTATTTTTTTTTTATCACGAAAAGTCATGAGAATATTTTGTTCGTCATTTTGCGTACTACTAATAACCGTACATAGAATTTTCAAATCTTCAAAAAAAGTGGTCTCAAAAATTTTCAAAATGTGCTCACTTTTTGGATTTTCATCCAAAATAGCTGGTTAACGAACTCGTTCTCTATTTTTTGGCCATAAAAAAGTGTGCCAAAGCTCAATCAAATCTGATCATTTTTTCGAAAGTTATCGTGGCTACAGACAGACAGACAGACAGTCAGACAGACAGACAGACATACAGACTACAGACAGACAGACACCTTCGTAAAAATCATTTTTTCTAGCTCAGGGGGTCTCAAAACGTGGAGATTTGATGAAAACCGACTATGTCAAATTTTACATAAAACCAATACCTTCTCATTAGAATGAGAATGTAAAAATATAACTACAGACAACCTGCCAAACAGTACACTGTAAAAAATTTCCGTTGGAAACTTCCAGTAAATGTAGTGGAAGCTTATTTCCTACAATATATGATATATTGGAATTTTACAATATCTTGTAGAGTTCGCGCTACGGTGACGGTGACGGTAGTTTCGCCATTCCAATATCTTGTTTGCAATTTTACCTTACGCTTGTATTGTAGAAGTGTTATAGAATTCCAAACATTTTTAACGGTGTAGCAATTATCCCCATTGCCGCCGTAATCATCAGCAACCCCCAAGAACTACCTCTGGCACATTTAATGAACCCTATCTCAGCTCCCTCTAATAAGTAAATCAGCCAACAAATTTCAAATTGAAAATAATCATCCCCGAGACATTCCAAAGACTCTAGTTTATATTCTTATCCTCACACTAATGTCCAGCGAACACAAAAAAAACCCTAGTACATTTAACGGAACCCGCCTCAACTGCCTTTAGCTAAAACCGCCAAAAAATTCAAAATTCAAAATAATCATCATGGACTCCTTGCCAAGACTCTAGTTAATATCCCCGTCGCGGACGTAATATACAACGAACCCCAAGAACTACCCCTAGCACATTTAACAAACACTACCTCAGCTGCCTTTAACTATAACAGCTAAAATAAGTTGAAGTGAAAAATAATCACTCAGGCACCTTTTCAAAACTCCTATCTAGTTAAAATCGCCATTGCCGCGCAGTAATATTCAACAACCCCTAAAAACTAACCCTAGCATATTTAACGAACCCCATCTCAGCTGTAATCTATAACTAAAACAGCCATACAATTTTTAATTTAAAATAAACACCGAAAACACTTCCCCAAGACTCCAGTTAACATCGGCATCTCTGCAGTGATATGCAAAAATGTCCATAAAATTCAAATTAAAAATAATCAACTAAAATACTTCTCCAGGACACTAATGCATATCCTCGTTCTCACAATGATATTCAACAACCACAAAAATCTCAGCTGCCATCAACTAATACAGCAAAAATTATTAGAAATAAAAAATATTCGCCCTAGACATCTACCCAAGGCTCTCGTCCATATCCTTATCCACACAATAATATTCAACAACCACAAAAAACAACCCCTAGTTCATTTAACAAACCCCGCCTCAGCTGCCATAAACTAAAACAGCCAAAACAATTTAAAGTACAAAATAATCACCCTAGATACGTCCCCTATTATATTTAACGAATCTCTTCTCAGCTACCGCCAACTAAAACCGTCAATAAATTCAAAATTAAAAATAATCACTACAGACTTCTTGCAAGACTCTAGTTAATATTCCCATCGCCGCCGTAATTTTCAACAAACCCCAAGAACTACCCCTAGTATGCCTAGCATATTTAAGGAACTCCACCTCTGCTGCTACTAAAATAGCTAAAACAAGTTGAAGTGAAAAATAATCACCCCGGCACCTTTCTAAAATTAATATCGGCATTGATACAGTAATATTCAACAACACCCAAGAACTAACCCTAGCATGTTTAACGAACCCCATCTCAGCTACGTCTATAACTAAAACAGCCAAGCCATTTTTAAATAAAAATAAACTCCCCAAACACTTTCCCAAGACTCTAGTTAACAAAGGCATTTCCGCAGTGACATGCTGTGATATTCAACATTTCCAAATAACTACCCCTATCACAATTAATAAACTCCGTTTCACCTGCCTTCAACTATAACAGCAAAAAAGAATTTTGAATAAAAAACAATCATCAAAGATACCTTTCCAATACTCTAATTAATATTGCCATTGCCGCATTGATATTTAACAGCCCCCAAGAACTACCCCTAGCACATGTAATGAACCCCGTCTCAACTTACCAATTCAAAATTAAAAATAATCATCATGGACATCTTACTAAGCCCAAGTTAATATCCCCACCGCCGCCGTAATCTTCAGCAACCCCCAAGAACTACTTCTGGAAGTTGCCTTTAACTAACACAGCCAAACAATTTCAAATGAAAAAATTCACCCGATAAACCTTCCCAAGACTCTTTAACATCATTCCTACAGTAATGTTCAACAAGCCAAAAAATCAATCCCTAAAGTCGGGGCCAAAAGTCGAAGACCCTCTCTTCTTTTGATTGCAACTCGTTCAAAAAAATCTCTGAATTGTTTAATAAAAAGCATCTGAACATCTGAAAGCCTAAAGTCTTCCAAATTCAACGATATGATCACTGTAAATAAATCCCCGTAAAAATTAAAATATTGAATATTTCAGAATTTTGAAAAACGTATTGCATTAGAGAATGTTGAAAGAATATCTGTGAATTTTTTCAGATTTTTCCTAAAGTCGAACGCTTTCTGCGACCAGGTGAAAGTCGACGCTTGGAAAAGGAGGCCGAAAACCCCCGTTTTTTAGGATGTTTTGCCCTCTGACTATTGACAAAAAGTGTTTAGGATAAAAGTGATCATATCGTTGAATTCGGCAGACTTTAAGGTTTCATATGCTTTTTATTAAACAATTCAGAGATTTTTTTGAGCGAGTTGCAGTCAAAAGAAGTGAGTGGCCTCGACTTTTGGTCCCGACTTTAGTACATTTAACGAACCGCGTCAGACCTGCCTTCAACTAAAACAGCCAAAACAATTTGAGATAAAAAATAATCATACCAGACACTTTTCCAGGACACTAATTCATATTTTCGTTCCCACAGTATTATTAAACAACCACAAAAAGCAACGCCTAGTACATTCAACAAACACCGTCTCAGCTGCCATCGACTAAAACAGCCAAAACCATTTGAAGTAAAAAATAATCACCCTAGATATGTCCCCTATTACATTTAACGATCCTCTTCTTAGCTGATGTTGACTTGAACTGCCAGAAAATTTCAAATTAAAAATAATCACCACAGATACCTTTCCAAGACTCTATTTAATATCCCCATTGCTGCCGTAATATTCGAAAACCCCCAAGAATCAACCCCACCTCAGCTGCCTCTAACTAAAACAGCTAACAAAATTTAAACTAAAAATTATCATTCCGAGCACCTACCATAGGCACTAGTTCATATCCTAGTGTCCACAATAATATTTGAAAACCTCAAAAACAACCTCTAGTACATTTAATAAACCCCGTCTCACCTGCCTTCAACTAAAACAGCCAAATAATTGTTAAATTAAAAATAATCAGATTACACACCTTCCCAAGACTCTATTGTTATATCCTTATGTCCACAGTAATATTCAACAACCTCAAAAAACCACCCTTAGTACATTGAACGAAACCCGTTTTAGCTGCAGATAAAGCAGATAAAAAATTTAAAAGAATCGCACCAGACACCTTTACAAGACTCTAGCTAATATCACTATCTGCATAGTTCAATGAAAAACACCCCAAAAAAACATGTAGTACATTTAACGAACCTTGTTTTAACTGCCTTCAACTAAAACAGTAAAAAAATCAAATTAAATATAATCACCCTAGACGCCTTTCCAACACTCTACTTAATTTCCCCATCGCGACGATAATATTCAACACCCCCAAGAACTACCCCTAGCACACCCAGTAATTAAACCCCAGCTCAACTGGCTTTCGACTGGAAAAGCCAAAATTTTTAAATCTTGAATAATGACATCAGTCGCCTTTCCAATGCTCGAGTATATTTATCTCCACTGCAATAATCAAAAAGCCTCAAAAACCATCCCTATTACATTAAAATAACTCCATCTTAGCTACTTTAAACTAAAACAGCTACAAAAATTCCAAATCGAAATTAGATAAGGGGCCATTCATATACCACGTGGACAGTTTAGGGGGGGTGGGCAAAATTCCACGCTTGTCCACGAAGGGGCCGGGGGGGGGGGAGGGCTAGAATCCTCGTGGACACACATGAAAAACTAAGAATATTTTCACGATTTTTTGTTTGGACTTCAAACCTTGTTTAAGCTCTCGTTATCAAGTAAATCTGAATTTTCAGCCAATTCATCGCTCCTTTTGGCCTTTTTGCTTTTGAAGACCAATGATATCTATATTTTCATAAAATATGTATAAGGATGGCTCCGAATATCGAAAAATAATGGCTTAAAAATCACAACTATTACAGTGTACAGTGTACAGTACAATGTGAATTCGATCCATTTAAATCTATGTAACACGCGCGAGCAAAATAGGTTAAAAAATCGATTACCTGCAGAGTTTTGAAGTTGATTTGAATTTTTTGTGAGTTCATTTTAACTCCAAGGAAGCCCTCCAGTGCAAATTTTTTTTTTATTTCTTTATGTGCGCAAAAAATTAAATTTATTTACAGGGGCATATTAAATCATAGTTCTAGCTCTAAAAACTCTAGAAACCCCCAAAAATGTAAAATAAATTCTACTTTGAAAGTATACAATGTTAAATGTTTCTCACTTACAGGTTGTTTAAATTCGATTTGAAGTTTTGGTGGTTGTTTTAGTTCAGAGCAGCTATAGATGGGGCTAGTCAAATGTGAAAGGACTGGTTTTTGAGGCCTGTTTGATTATTACTATGGAGGTAAAGGTCTACTCGAGCGTTGGAAAAACGAGCTGTGTAATTATTTTCAATTAAATTTTTTGTTTTTTTTTTCGTTAGAAGGCAGCTGAGGTGGAGTTCAATAGATGTGCTAAAGGTATAGTTCTTGGTTGTTTTTGTGGTTGCCGAATATTATTATGTAGATAAGGATATAAGCGAGAGTCTTAGGAAGGTGGCTGGGGTTAGTTGAAGGCAGCTAAGACGGGGTTCATTAAATGTACTAAGGGTTGTTTTTTGGGAGTGTTGAATATTACTGTGGAAATGATGATATGAATTAGTGTCTGAAGAAAGTGTTTGGGGTGATTATTTTTAATTGGATTTTTTTGGCTGTTTTAGTTGACGGCAGCTGATACGGGGTTCGTTAAACGTGCTAGAGGTTGTTTCTTGTTGTTTTTTAATATTATTTTGTGGATAAGGATATGAATGCGAGCCTTGGGAAGCTGTGTTATGTGATTAATTTTTATTCAAAACTGTCTTGGCTGTTTTAGTTGATGGTAGCTGAGACGGAGTTCGTTAATTGCGATAGGGGTAGTTTTTGAGGTTTGTTAAATACTACGGTGTCAATGGGGATAGTAACTAGAGTCTTGACAAGGTGTCTGTAGGGATTATGTTTAATTTTGATTTTTCGCGGTTTTAATTAACGGCAGCTGTGAATGGGCTCGTTAAATGAACTAGGGGTTGTTTATTGTCTTTGTTGAATATTACTGTGGGGGCGAGGATATAAACTAGCGTGTTAAGAGAGTGCGGGAAGTGATTATTTTTAATGTAAAATCTATTTGGCTGTTTTAGTTGAAGGCAGCTGAGACGAGGCTGGCTAAATTTAAAAGGTGTTGCTTTTTGAGGTTGTTTAATATTACTGCGGGGATTAGAATATAAACTCGAATCTTGAAAAGGTGTCTCGGTTCACTATTTTTAATTAAAATTTGTTTTGGCAGCTGAGACGGGGTTCGTTAAATATACTTGGGATTGTCTGTGTGGTTGGTGAATATTATTATGTAGATAAGGATATGAACGAGAGTCTTGGGAAGTTAGGCGGGGGTGATTATTTTTTATTTGAATTTTTTTACCGTTTTAGTGGAAGGCGGCTGAGAGGTTGGTTCGTTAAATGTGCTAGCGGTAGTTCTTAGGGGTTGTCGAATATTACCACCACGCCATACCACGCTGAAAAACCCAGTTCTCGTCAGATCACTGAAGTTAAGCAGCGTTGGACGCGGTTAGTACTTGGATGGGTGACCATTCAAGAATACTGACATGAGTGCTGTTGGCACATCGTGGGTGTGGTGAGCCCACACTTGTAGTTATTTATAACTACAAGAAAAACCTAAAAACACTACCCGAATCGGGTAGTGTCACGCCTACCCTGAAAGGGAAATGGTTTAATGGTATATATATGCGGATATGAACTAGTGTCTTGGGAAAGTGTGTAAAGTGATTATTTTTGATTTAAAATTTATTTTACTGTTTCAGTTGACGGCTGCTGAGACGGGATTCGCTAAATGTGCTATGGGTACTTCTTGAGGTCGGTTGAATATTGCATCGACGGTGGCGATATTAACTTGGCTATTGGCAAGATTCCTGTCGTGATTATTTTTAATTTAGAATTTTTTTTTGGTTTAATGGAAGGCAGGTGTGGCGGGGTTCGTTAAATGTACTAGGGGTTACAGTTGACGACAGCCGAGACGGGAGAATGTTTTGGGTTATTATTTTTTATTTCAAATTGTTTTGGCTGCTTTAGTTGAAGGCAGCGGAGACTGGGTTTCTTTCAATTTACTTAAGGTTGTTTTTGTGTTTGGTTAATATTACGTATTATATATGTGGATAAGGATATGAACGAGAGTCTTGGGAAGGTGGTCGAGGTGATTATTTTTAATTTGAAATTTGTTATGCGGTTTCAGTTGAAGGCAGGATTGTTGATTGTTTAATATCTATATTTGCAATTATGGGTAGGTGTTAGTGTTATGAGTTGCTTTTGGACAATTAATTTTGTTATTTTTAGTAAGCTAAAAACTAGCCCATGATATACGTTTTTTTGTACATAATCCCTAACTTTTTCTTTGGGGGTAGTTCTTTAGTGTTAGGGTTGATTTTGTTGAATAACTTTTGAGTGTTTTGAAGAGCTCAAAACTAGCCGAAAATTCTGATATGCTTACATTTAGGCTGAATCCATAATTTATTTCAAGAATAGTTTTTAGAAGAGAGGAGTTGTTTTTTCAAAATTAATTTTTGCAGTTTTGGAGATCCAAAAAAGCCCAAAATTCTGGTGCAGTTGATTTTTTATTTTTACAAACTTGCCGTAGTGGAGGTGCTGGTAAATATTCTTGTATACTGTCTCAATTTTTTTCAAGGAGGCAGTAACCATTTCCCTTCCCCAGAGTGTTTCATAAACCGTTACAAGTTTGTATATTGGATACAAAATGAGTACAGCACAGTAAACCTAAATTACTTTCTTCGTAGTGTTCATTAGTTTTGACAAACGTACTTCCAGTTTTTAAAGCATACTTTCATCGATCAAGCTCCACAGATAGCACAACAAATTACGTGAAGATTTCCTGAAACTCGCATTGCGAGTTGGGAATATTGTGTTGAGTGGTTAGGGTAACGTTCGTTCAACCAAGAAATATATATTTATAGCGAATAAATCTTTTTGTAGATTTGAAGCTTGATAAATAATAAAAAAAGAAATATCCGCTTGTCAGTCAATATTGTGCGTCTTGATCGTCAGCAGGTTTGACTTGTTCACTTTGTCATGGTAGATCCTTAGTTCGTTTGCGCATTTTCGGACCATTTCCGTAAGCGACCTACAGCTGTTGTATAGTCAATCACACACTGAACAAGGTACGCATTCTGTTCTGTCCAGCCAATCTGCTTGTTCAGTTGATGCAAGTTTCTTTTGGTCTTTTATACTCTCGCCGCGTCATAAACGGAACAATTGATGGTCCAGAGGTCTAACTCCTACGAGATCTCCTTAGGAAGGGACCCATTTATTTCAGCCACATCTTGGCGCTTAGGAGGGACCTGGATGTTAATATTCCTTCTTGTCCTGAAATCACTATCATCTCTCAGGGGATTCTGCGGCTTGTTCATGCAGCGGTTGCGGAAGCACTCTGCGATCATATCTAGTTTTCGAGTGGCAGGCAGTTTGATTTCGCAAAGACTGTTGCGAAACGCGCTAAATCCATCTAATTATTTTATGCACTCCCAACTCTAGGGTGATCGGCACTGTTTGCCGACCCATTGTCGGGTGCTTTGCGCGATCGATCATTTTGAACCGCATTTACAACTGAGTTCGGTGGTGTCATTGATGTTCCTACGAGCAACTAGGGAAGTGGCTCGTCCATCCCTGCAGAGCCCCGCATGCAAGGATAAGGCTCATACTCTGGGATGTCGCCTGGTATCCCAGAGCCACTGTTGCAAAGCACCTCACCCAGGTGCCATTCAGCTTGCGGCACGGCTGCTTGTTACGCCTTTGTTTGCGTTTTTTTCCTATGGGACCATCCCTGGACAATTGTGCGCGACTGCTTTTTAATTATTGTAACCATATTAAGCAGAAACTCTTAGTACAGGGACTCTTTGTCCTCAACCTCATGCCGCGTCCGGTGGCTTTATCATAGGCTCTTCGGTTCGATTCCAAAGTAACCGAAAGCGAAACCGAACCAAATATATATATATATATATTCGGTTTTCGGTTTCGATTCCTTTGGAATAGAACCGAAGGGCCTATGACAAAGCCACCGAACGCGTCCTCGGGTTGCGGATAGAGGGTCCCTGTACCAAGGGTTTCTGCTGAATATGGTTACAATAATTAATAAGCAGTCGCGGACAATTGTCCAGGGATGGTCCCGAAGGAATAACTCCTAAGCGAAGGCGTAACAACCGTGCCGAAAGCTGAATGGCACCTGGGTTAGGTGTCTCAAACGGTGACTCTGGGATACCGGGCGACCTCTCAGAGTATCAGCCTTATCCTTGCACGCGGGGCTCTACAAGGATGGACTAACCCTTTCCCTAGCTGCTCGTCGGAACAATAATGAAAACAACCAAAACACCAAAATGTTGTAGATGCGGTTCAAGACAATCGAACGCGCAGAGCCCCCGACAATGGGTCGGCAAACAATCCTGATCAGCCTAGAGTTCGGGATGCTGAAAATAATTTAGATGCAAACACGACGACGGACCGGCGAAACGCCCACATTGAGTGGACGGATCGACTCAGGGATGACGTGCTAGACTGCTACGATGCCAGCATTATCCCTGTTTGCAGAGGCTTTATGGCGCGTACGCACACTCTGTGGTGCCAGAAACACCCAGAGCTTCAGCACGTTTCGCATCAGTCTTTGCGAAATCAAGCTGCCTACCTCCGGAAAAATGGATATGTACGCGGAGCGCTTCCCCAACCGCTGCTTTATCAAGCTGCAGACGAAGATGAGGAAGTGACATTGAGACCAACCGCAGAAAGGAGGCACCTTCTGAGAGATGATCGCAATTTCATTACAAGAAGGAACATTAAAATGCAAGTTCCTCCTAAGCCCCAAAATCTGGCTGAAATGGATGCCTTCCTTCGTGGAGATATTTCGCAAGAGTCCGACCTCTGGACCATCAATTGCTCAGTTTATGGTGCTGCGAGAACTTTGGCTGATTCAAATCGAAGGCTGAAACCGACGATGGATCAAAAGACCAAAAGACGCTTCCATCAACTGAACAAGAAGATTGGATGGGCAAGACAGAATGCGTCCCGTGTTCAATGTGTGATTGACTACATAACATCTGGTAGACCGTTTACGGAAAGGGTTCGAAAGTTCGCCCAAGAACTAAGGATCTTGAATCACACACAAAACAAGTCAAAGCTGCTGACAATCAAGCAGCATATTGTTGACAAAATACGGCTGATATCTGACGCAAGGAGGAGAATACAGAAGAGGAAGAGATGGATCAGGGAGAATCAAAAATCCACCCAAGCCCAAGGAGGTAGAGACTTTTTGGAGAGAGGTGTACAAGATCCCGAAAACACTAGAGTTGAAAGAAGATACTGACAATATCATCCGCTTCAAGGAGTTTTCCGACAACCTCATAAAATCTGAGGAGGAATGTCCATCAATCACTGCCGAAGAGGTGAAAAAAAGCACTTAGAGGCACGAAAAACTTTTCCGCTGCTGGACCAGATTGTATCAAGAACTTTTGGTGGAAGAAGTTTACTTTTACACACCAACATTTGGCCCGCATATTCGCCTCATATTTAAAGTCGGAGACGCCCATTCCGCAGTGGCTGGTGTTAGGACGCACTATACTCCTGCCAAAAAAAGGCAACTTGTCCAACCTAGAGAATTACAGGCCAATAACTTGTTTGAACACGCTGTATAAGATCTTTACAGCTGTCCTCAACAACAGGATTGTTCGACGAATTGAGCCTGTATGGCGAGAGATGTACGAACAACGTGGCTAGAAAAAAGGTGTAGCAGGCTGTCGAGAGAACCTGCTAATTGACAGGTGTGTCTGTAAAGACGCTGCAGCCCATCAGCGCGTCCTGTCAATGGCCTGGCTTGACTACCGGAAAGCTTTCGATTCAACCTCTCATAGACTTATTATCTGTCTGTTGGAAAGCTTGAAGGTAAATCCACACATAGTGAGATGCACAGAGAGATTGATGCCTCTTTCGAAAACTAGATTTACTATCTCATCTAGAAATTATCCTGTGACAACGAACAACGTCACCTTCCAGAGGGGCGTCTTTCAAGGTGATACCATGAGCCCTTTGCTTTTTTGCATCACACTTTTGCCTCTATCTCTCGCACTACGAAATTCTCCTGGATACCTCTGTGGCGACACTAATCAGCGCGAGCATAAGGTCACTCATGTATTTTATATGGATGACCTGAAGATCTATGCCTCTGGTAAAAGAAAACTTCAAACTGCTATAAATATTGTCAAGAACTACACAGGAGAAATTGGGATGGACTTTGGCTTGGAAAAGTTTGCCAAAATTCATCTGAAGAAAGGAAAGATTACTGGCGGTCCCAAGGACCCTCAGTTTGTGGATATAAGTGTTATCAGACATCTTAATACTGGAGAGACCTATACATACCTGGGCGTGCCTCAAAACCGCATTCAGGACGTAACATCAGTGAAGAAGTCTCTCCGAAGCAGATACAAGCATCTTCTTCGACAGATTTGGTCTTCCAATCTGTCGGCGTTGAACAAGGTATCTGCGACTAACATGCTTGCCGTCCCGGTTCTACTCTACTCATTTGGGGTAGTTCAATGGACGAAGAACGAGCTTAAGGCCCTTGATGTCATTACACGTAAGATCATGCATGTGCATAAAAGCTTGAATATCAATTCGTCAGTTCCGCGATTATATATTTCACGCCGTCAAGGCGGACGCGGACTTCTGAATCTCCAGTGTCTTCATAACCGGATTGTTCTAAGTACAGCTTACATCGTTGCGAATGGCAGAGATCCTCTCCTAAAGATGGTCAGGAACCACGAGATGATTGGCGAAGAAGCGTTCCTTTACAAAGCCGCGGAGCAAGCGGCCGAGACTCTTGGCCTGAATTTTAACATCAGAAGTGAGGAGAGTGCATTACTTCATCTAGATGCTTCACTTCTAGAAACCAAAGTGAAGAAAGCAGAGGTTGAAAATTTTCACCAAGAGCTACTCGACAAGAAAATGCACGGAAACTTTCACAGAAATGTAGAAAAACAGTCCTTGTCGAAGGAGCAAACTTTTGCTTTCCTCAAATCATCAGGGCTTAATTCAGGTACAGAGGGTTTTATTTTCGCATGCCAGGACGGTGTCATTTCCACTTTAGCATACCGTGAGCGCATTTTATGTCAAGAAGTTCCCAGTGATAGGTGCAGAGCGTGTCATGCACACGCTGAGTACCTAGAACACATACTATCAGGGTGTCCGACCCACACGGGAACGACGTATATGTACAGACATAATGCGGCCCTAAGAGTGCTTTATTACCGTCTTTGTCGCTCTTACGGTGTTGGTCGCGACCCTGCCCTGCCGAACCCTGCCTGACATTGTTCTCCAAGACTTCGAGAAACGAACTATATTCGTGATCGAATTCTCGGCTCCGTCCAAATACAACATCTCTGCAAAGGAGAAAGAAAAAGAGGAGAGGTATCAAGACCTTAAAAGAGAGCTACAACGAATGTACCCAAAATATTCGGTACAAGTAATTGTCCTTGTAATAGGTGCTCTCGGAGGTGCGAAACTATCACTGGTTCGTAACCTTAAAGCCATACCCGCGTGCCAAAAATATGCCAAGGCACTTGGGAGATGGGTGCAGAAACCTGTCATCCTTGGGTCGCTTCGTGTCCTCAAGACACACGAGGGTTTCGCCGGCCTATAGGTGTGATTTACCGCGGTGCTACTGGGGGCTATTGACATTTTTTTGGATGGCAGTTGCTCTTAGTGGGACCCTGCGGTTTTTGTTTAACTTTTTTTTTAAATATATATATAGGGGAGTTGCGACGGCTATACCCGGAATATTCTGTTAAGTCTTGATCATCGGCGCTCTTGGAGGTGCCATGGTTTCACTGGTTAATAGCTTGAAAAGCATCCCTGCGTGTCAACAAAATGCTGAGACACTTGCGGGGAAAATGGAGAAGGCGCTCATCCTTGGGTCGCTCCGTGTCCTCAGGGTGCACGAGACTTTTGCCGCATCGTCGTATTGAGTTCGTCGCAGACTGTAACCACCTATCTCACGGTCGTGAGACGTGGTTACAGCTGAAATTTTACCGCGATTTCGCTGGGAGCGGGTGCAATTTTTCAGATTAGCACCCGCTCCCGGCGAAACCCTGCGGTTGTCCTTATGACAAACTTTTAAATATATATAAGCCGAACCCGCGTGCCAAAAATATGCCAAGGCACTTGCGAGATGGATGCAGAAAGCTGACATCCTTGGGTCGCTTCGTGTCCTCAAGACACACGAGGGTTTCGCCGGCCTGTTGTCGTGATTTCGTCGTTCCCTGTGACCACCCATCTCACGGTTGCGAGACGCTGCCATAGGTGTAATTTACCGCGGTTCTATTGGGGGCTATTGACATTTTATTTTTAGATGGCAGTTGCTTTCAGTGAGACCCTGCGGTGGTTGTTTAACTCTTTATATATATATATATATATATATATATATATATATATATATATTTGGTTGTATAACCTGTTTTTTAATTATTTATATATATCTTCACACAGCCATCCTAACTGATAGGATTATTCGGTCAATCGGAACCTGTGTGGCGAGAGATGTACGAACAACGCGGCTCATTGAAAGATTTGAAAAATGCGTCTGCAAAGACGCAGAATTCTACCAGCGCTACCTATCACGCAGCGAGGTTGCCTTTTTTTTGCTGCCGACAGCTAGTGCCTTTCTTTGACCCGTGCTTCTGAACTCTTGCCCAGACACTGACCAGCAGCAAAAAAAATGCACTCCGGCTAGTTCCTAACAATTACTTTCAAACAAAAAAAAAATGTCCTCAAATATCGCGATTTCCACAAAAAATAAAACAATGATATCCTTCCAGGAGATTGTAAATAATCACAGAGCCTATCCATTACAGTTTGGAGTTTGAATAGTTTTAATATCTTCATTAGAATTGAAGATAGTATAGTTGTACATTTTTGTAATTTTAAGCAACATTTCAGTCTGCAAAGCACAACAAATTTGTTACATTAACGTCTTCAAGTTCATGTACGTGGAACACTTTCAGCTTTCAAATGACTATTTACTTATTATTCTAGCATTTTTTTCTGTTTTTTAGCTATTGGCCCTTTATTGTAAAAGTTTGGTTATAGCTTTTGCGCTTCGACGAAGGGCTTCATCAGTACAATAATAATAAAACGCCAATCCATTACCTAAAGAGAATCCGAACTCACTGCATCAGTATATAAAAGCCGTCATCACAGCTCCAACATGGATAAAATTCGATTGATTGATAATAGATAAGTAAACGAAAAAGATTTTTTAAAACAACCCATCCTCTCACTTGTCTTTGGCGTGATTTAAATTAGTTAATCAAATAACCTGTTGGGCCAACACATATCTGCCCTTAGACCGAGAAACCCTCCCACCGCTTTAATGTTTCCAGGTTGGATTGGTAGCACTGAGGGTCCTGTCGCGCACCGCAGCTTTGTGGCCCCCTTTATCGCACATCTAACACGCTCTGGTCCGGCCTGGACCCGTGCTGGTTGCTGCCAAGTGGCCAAAGCCCTGGTACCGGTAACATCTTTTCACCTCCGTCTTTTTTCTGACTCTGCACGTCTCCCATCCCTCCTTTAGATTAGGTGTCCCGTACGGAGCAGTTTCGCTGGTAGTTCTTTAGACAACCCCAGGTGAAAAAGTAATATATATAGTTTATATATAGTGGACAAGACAATGGTATTTATCATTTGTTTCATAAATTTTTCGGTATAAAACAGATGAAAAAGATCAGTGTTTTGTCCACTGTATATAAATTATATATAACTTTTTGACCTTGGAACTCCACATAGGCCTTCAGATTCCCTTTGAAGGCCTTCTTTGTGATGTTTACTTGCACCTTACCTGCCATTTGGCCACCGAAGTGCTTTTGTACAGCCTCCATTACCTCCTCGAAATCGGTTGTTGTGTCGAGGTCCAAGACCTCAATCTCCGTGCGGAGGATGAACTCGTGCCCGCTACCCTCTACGCCAGGCCTGTTCAGCGAGAGGAAATTCGGCCGTAAATACTCCGAAGCCACATGTCTCGTTTCCACCACCACAAATCTCTACTCAGCTGCAGCAGAAATCCTTCATACTGTTCAGAATGACGTCTAGCCCCTCGATTAGCTTGTCATTTTCGTCCAAATTCCGCTCCATGATAGAAATGTCATTTTTAACCTCCGTCTTTTGACTCATGTCGAGTTCTACCGCCACGTCCAAATCACATCCCAAATCCTCGCACAAACTCCTGCTTTGGTTTTGTTTGGATTGCTCCATGTTGTTCCCACGAGTAGCTACTCAGGAAACAAGAAACGATTGACCACGTTTCAATCGTATTTCAGGTCGTATGAAATGTGTATCTTAAGCTGGAATAGCAGATTGCTGACTATAGGTTAGAAGTGCCAATGAATCGAAGAAGTGGTTATTTTACGATTCACCCAAAATATTTCGTTACCGATTGAAAAACGACGGTTAATTTTGGAAATTTTAGATATTCCAAACGAAGGAGATTGCTATTTGCAAGTGTGGATCCTTGAAGTTGAAAAAATAATTGTGGGAAGCGTAGAAATGCCGCACATTTGGAAAGTAACGGGATTGAATAAAAAAATGATTGTACCTTTTAAAAATGTCTCTTCTAAAATGATTTTATTAGAATTTGAAGACAAAACGTTGGTTTGTAAACTTCCGAATGTCATAGAATTTGGTTAATGGTGCATGACTCTTTGTGATTTATTGAAAATAAAAAATTAAGTATTTTTTATCTTACAACTGTATTACGTTTATTTACCTATGTTGAAAAAATACCCATTCACAAATTTAACTTTTTTAAAGACAATTTCCGCCTTTTATATAATTAAAGTAGTTTATTAATTTTTTAATTGAAAAATTTACACAGATGTAAACTACAGTATACATATATTTATACTTTGTTATAATCACAAATATTTTATTCTCAGAGATTTATTTAATTTATTATAATTTATTGAAAAATTTACTATTTACGTAAACTTGCGTTTCACTAACATATGTATGTAAATTTGATTACAATTTAAATATCTTAATTTAAATATTTATATTAATTTATATAAATATATTTCATTTATTTTATTTTAATATTTTATTTAAATATTTATAAAATAGGTTTCTTATGATTGGCATTGTTGAATCTTTAAAATCCAATTCATTTAAGTTCCTAACCAATCTGCACTTTACTATTCAAATTTACTCGCACCCAATTCCGATTCACTACAATTCAATAATGAAGAGCGCAATCTGCATTATACAATTCATCGGACTTCATCAATCATCAATTGTATGATGCAGATTCGTTTCTGTTAAAGTGAATCTGCACTTTACCATTCAGTTTGATATCCTTCAAACTCCATTTCATTGAGAACTTGAAACGATTCATGCGTTTCTTCTGTGAATCGTAAATCAACAATTGAACTTAAGTTAGTTTTTTGAGGTTATGTTCTCCTATTCAGAATGTCTTAAAACGATAAAACGAGTACATCTCCGAATGTGGCTTTGCAAATTTAATAGCTGACCAATTCAAAGAGTCAAAAAAACAATTAAAATGCAACTTTCTCAATCTGGAATTTTAAGATACACATTTCAAGGCGCTCCAGTTCAATCGTTTCTTTTTTCCTGGGTAGGGAAATATTGGTTCACCCCCACAGAGCCCCGCATGCAAAGGTAAGGTCGTAATATTCTAAGAGTCGACCTGGTGTTCTAGAGACAACATTAGAAATACCACACGCTGGTATCATTCAGCCTTCAGCCTGCTGTGGGAGATTGGACAACCCTTAGCTGTACGGTCAAATAGCTGGCCTGTCCGGCCTTTTCGATGGATGAGCCTTATGATCGGTTCTTAGATTCAGTATCTTGAAACCAACAAAGCCACCAGGGGGACTGAAAATTTCTCGACAAATATACAGGATGGCCAAAAAGTATAGAAACCCCTAGAAATCTCTGTCGTTTGTTAAAAAAAACCAAGGTCATACCCTAGGTAACTTTCAAGGAGGAATCAAATGGTGACCTTGGATTAGACCTTGAACCTCATTTTCAAGGTTATTTTGAGGTCAGCTTTGTTTTTTTAAATGTGAACCCCTATTTTTGGTGCTAGAATCGAAAAGAGCGGGAAATTATACGTTCGGCTATGTGTTAGGTCAAGGGTTAACGTGACCTCTACAGGTCAAATAAAGGTCAAAGTACGCCGTCACGGGACCGCGTAGGAATCTCACAGAATTAGTAGAAAAAATAGCCAAGGTCATACACTGGGTAACTTTTAACGAGGAATCCAACGGTGACCTTGGATTTGACCTTGAACCCGTTTTCAAGGTCATTTTAGGGTTACTTTCGTTAGGTTGCTAAGGCTAAGATTTTGAATATTGATGTTGAAGTAAAATTTAAAGGTCATTTCAAATGAAACTCTTATCACCATAATCCTTCTTTTGGCGCAACCCAGGAAATGAGGTTCAAGTTTAAATCCAAGGTCACCTTTGAATTCCTCGGTGAAAGTTACCCAGTTAATTTTTTTCACTAATTCTGCGAGATTCCTACGAGGTCCTGTGACAGCGTACGTTGACCTTTATTACACCTGTAGAGGTCACGTTAGGCCTTGACCTAAACACATACCCGATCGTAACATTTCCCGCTCTTTTCGATTCTGGCACCAAAAACAGGAGTTGCCATTGAAAAAACAAAGCTGACCTCAAAGTGAACTTGAAAATGAAGTTCAAGGACAAATACAAGGTCACCGTTGGATTCCCCGTTGAAAGTTACCTAGGGTGTGACCTTTTTTTTAACCACCCAGATTTTTAGGGGTTTCCATACTTTTTCACCACCCTGTATAATTCTGTATATAGTAGAACCACGAGTGCGTTGAAGCTTCCACAAAACTTGCGAAAGCCCTCAAAACGTACTTGGCTGACCAAACAGATCAGAACTTTTTCAAATATTCATAAGTCAATGATAAAACCAAGTGTACCTTACGAGGCGTAAATAGAGCAGCGTGTAGGGTATTTTTTCAGTCCTTGATCCCATCTCAGGGCTCGACTAGAATCTGGGGTTTATTCCGTTCTGTTTCAAACAGGAATTTAGGGGAAACAACACCATTAGTCATGATCCCTCTAACCCAAAAATTATGGGCCATAAGAAGAAACTGTTTCCGACAAATTTTGTTCCTTAATATATATTCTAAGACTTCCCCCAGATAACTTTGAGGATCCCATGAACAATACCTTCTTTAAGTGTGAATACGAGGCAGCGTGAAACTCGTGTTATCCTCAACCGCGCCCGGACTGGACGGCATCACCTACCAGATAATTGGCTAATTATCCTCGCGTACTCATGACTTTGTCCTTGATCTCTTCAAGTTGATGTTTTCGACCTCAATTAGAGACTTTTCCATCGTAGGCTCTTAGAGCAAAACAAGAGACCCCCGATGTTTTAGAACCATATAGCTACGATCATGGGTTTTCCGAGTGGTTCTTGATAAATACCCCTTGCACTATTCTAAAGGAAAAGGATATTTGCGGAGGTCGTGTCCTTCAGCTTCGGCAATAGGGTTTCCGAATGTCAGACGATCCTTAAATAGCTGGGGTTCAACCTGGATGGTAGACTTACGTGGAAAGCACACATCGATGCAACTTCAGTGAAGGCTGCTATAGCGACAAACTTTTTGCAAGCACTGGCCAGTTCTCCCTCTCCTAGGGGCTGTAACGCCTTGTAGTTGGTGGGGAGGCTCAAGCGTGTGGGACAAGGGGGTCACATGGACCTCAGGCTTGCGGGATCCCTGGGTCGAGGTCCCTCCCGGACCGACATCCAGTTTTGGAATCAGGACGGGAATGACCTACGGCCCGCATTATAGCGACTAAGAAACAGCCCTCCGTTGGTGTGGTGGCCTACGAAGGGCAATTCATGTAGTGTCTCACTCAATGTGGCAACCCCCCTAAGGAATCTGTGTAGAGTGACCGTGCCCGTGATACTTTGGCACCCGGGTGTACAAAGGTATCCAAACGGCCTCATAGGCACACCGAAAGACTTCCCGGAGAAATCGGTCTGACCATTGCACGCGGGGCTCTGCAGGGTGGATCTTTAATTTTTCTAGTTGCTCATGGGTTCAAAATGAACACGGAAAAACAAAAATTTAAAGGAAGAAGGAGCAAGGGTGTTGACGGAGGGTGGGGGTGGGTGGAAAAGGGTTGGACCCGAACGGGACTAACATAACCCCTTTCTCTCAATCTGTCTCTACGGCTAGCCAAACTCAGGCTGCAGCTGTGCCCCCAGCTCTTTCGGGAGCTGAGAGATTGACGGGCCTCTAAATAAGGTTATTGAGAAGGGAGCGGCCAATGAGTCCCCCCCCCCCCCCAAAAAAAAAGAAAGGCATCAACGGTTCTATGAAAAGAAAACTGAAAAGGCAAGCGCAGCAGGCTAGAAGAGCGGCTGTGGGGCCTGGAACATCGGCAGCAATAACGCATACAACCAGAATTGAGAACCAGAAGAGGAGGGTCTCAGAGGACTCCCAACCGGAGAGGGCTAAGCCTATAAAGAGGCACAAGCCAGCCCAGCAGCCGGCGAACAGGGCTGATAGCTGCCTAGAGGACTAACCCCCTAGCGGTGGTGGTGGCGAATACAAGCTACCCGGACTCGTTGCTCACTGCGGAGCATTTTGAGCTCTTCAGGGAAGCCACCTAGAGGGCGCTAAAAGGAGTGTCTCCAAATCAGTGGCTAAAATTCTAGACCTCCTCCTGCAAGGGATCTTCGTATTTGTCGCAGCCGACCCACCGGCTACAGCTTGGCAGCAAAATACAGTGGCCGAGACAAGGCTCTAGGAAGTAGTGCAGACTTCAAAGTGGGTGGGGTTGAATTGCTCCAAAGGATGCTGATGGCTATGGCGTAGATCCAAGTTAAGCTGGAAGAACTGTCTGTAATCCTTCGACGCTTGCAAGGATTCAACACCTCACTAAAGACATCATCCTGGCGAATCGTCAGGCATGATCGAACTCAAGGAGAAAACAAAAATGGAGGTCCTAAACAACCCCTACTTGTGTAGATTCCTCAATCCCAGACGAAAGCTCTCGCAGTACTCAAAAACAGGCCCTTCTACTACCTTGGACATGTCGACTTTAGGGTATCCGGTCAGGGACGGGAGAAGCATTTCTGGATAGAGGAAGATCGGGGCAGATCTAAATGACTGCTTCCGACCTAAACATTACCCAAATTAACTTACATCATAGCAAAAATGCCTCTGCGGTTCTGCAGAGGGGCGTGGCTGTAAGGCGCACAGGTACCTCACTATTCCAGGAACTTTGGTTAGTTCGAGATGCTACAAAGGGATTAGGTGGGATGCTGGTTTTTGTTACAGGGACCCCAAGCCGGCCAAACCAAAGGCCTATATACTGGCGAAGGGAGTCAACGTTGTCCCGCTGCTAGAACTATGTTCGAGAGATCTGATCGTGATATCCACAGATCTTGGACGAATTGAGACGCTAGTCATGGGATCGGCCTACTTTCCATATGAAAGCGAAACCAACCCACCAGAGGAAGTATGAGTACTGGTGAAATACTTAAAGATAAGGGGTCATCCTCTTCTGTTGGGGTGCGATGATAACTCCTAACATATTTTGTGTGGTAGCACGGTCACCATCTCAAGATGGAATGATCTATTGGAATATTTATTTGCTACTGATTTAGATATTCTCAATACGGGGAATGCCCCGACGTTTCATAACTCGGTCAGGGAAGACGTCATTGACATCACCGTCTGTACCGGCAGTTTTAGAGACAATGTTAAGAAGTTTAGAGTCTTAGACGAAACCACTCTCTCAGATCACTCACAGGTAGAGTTTGAGTTGGAATCTACAATACCTGCGAGCCCTACGTGGGCTAGACATCCAAGAATAAAGGACTGGGTCCAGTATTCCACGGAACTAAAGAGTGCACTCTCGAAGGTGCACAGGTCAATCAGAGATTCGGACACCCTGGAGATGGCGGCCAATATTTTCACAGAGGCCGTCAAATCTGCTTATAGAAGAAACTGTCGAGCCACACGAGTCCGAAAGGCCGGGGAGACACTGGTGGAACGGAAAACTCGAAGAGTTTCGCAGGGAAACCAGAGAGGTTTAGACGTACCAGTACTGGCAAAACGGATGAACTATGGACCTCATTTACGATGATTAGGGATGAATACAGGGGTGCAATATGTAAGTCCAAGCAAGAAAGCTGGACCAACTTTTGCACAGACATCGAGAAAGGGGCAGAGGCAGCTGGACTGGACAAGCTGCTCTCTCGAAATCAGGATGTCATTTTCGCCACTCTAAAATTTCCCGGCGGAGGCTTCTCAATGTCGGACAAGGAGACCTTCGCTGTATGGGGAGGGCTTGGGGGTCACGTTCAGGCCTACGAGGGGACGTAACGAGATTATCCAAGCGTCATGGACTCTTGTGGCCTCAACCCCAATAATAACCATAATAATAAAAGTAGTTCTAACACCACTTTTTGCAAGTTATTATACAATTTCGCAGGACGAATAGAGAACGTTTTAGAAAATTTTGAGTTTCATGTTGGAGTAAAAATACGAATATTCCTACATTGACCTATGGCTTTGGTAATGACAATTTTGTCAAAGATATTTTGTTAATTTAAAAAGTGTTTCTTTAGATTAACTTAGTACGACTTCCCTTTCTAGAAGATCTACAAGTTCGCAGGACTATGGAAAGTACATTTTTCTGTTATTCAAAAATTGTTTCTATAGATTTGGGAAGCGGTGAAAGAGTATGGAGTCAATGGATGACTCCTATAATCAATAAAAACAATATATGCAGGATATACAATACAAAGAAATTAAATATTTTGCTTTTTATTTGTCTCCCCAGTGGGCAAAAAAATTAAGGATGTCCTAAAGTCATCTTCGGGACATCCCTAATACGTCTTCTGGAACACGTCTTTAGGACATCCTAGGGATGCCTTCAAGACGTCTAATGTCAGTACGAAAGATGTCCTGAGAACGTCCTATGTCTTGAAGACGTCTTTAGGACATCTTTAGGACATTGGACGTCTTAGAGACGTTCATTGGACTGACATTGGACATTCTGGGGACGTCCCAAGGACGTTCTTGAGATGTTCATGGTTTTGTGCCCACTGGGTCGTAATGCGTTTATAATGTTTCAGGTATATGTTTTATGTTGAGTCGATTTTTGACGTTCTGTATCTCGAAAAATATTAACTTTTTGAAAATTTTGTTTATTGAGATCTCTAGAGCTACATCACATCTCGAGTGTACTTTCTCTTTTTTTTATTAAGAATTCGATTTTTTAGAAGGTCAATCCAAATGAATCCGAATCAATCCGAACTCGGATTCATTCGGATTAAAAATTTGGTTCGGCCTGATTGGGATTGGAAGTTCGGATTGAACCGGATTGAGTCGGATTAATTTTTAAGCGATTTGGATCGAATGAAATTTAGAACTTTTTTCGGATTGGTTCAGATATATTCGGATTGGTTCGGATACAGATTGTAGAGATGCGTTATGTCCTCTTGGCTGTTAACTATATTCCTGTAAAAGTGTCTAAAGATGGCCCTCTTAGACAAAGAAGGTGTGGATCTCGGGACAGTGAAGGTGCGTGGGTAAGCTTTTGCAGATGACAAGGTTGCGTTATGGCAGAGTCAATCGAAGGCTTTCTGAAAATGTTGAACAGATTGAATATTAGCATGAAGAACATGAGCCTTAAAATTAAGGCTAATAAAACAAAAATTATGGTGCTTGAAGGAAATTGTGAGAAAATAGTATGTAACATTGATGCGAACTTAAGAGCGAGTGCTCGCACACGTGCGAGCATAAAGTGCGAGCACAATGAGAGCAGAATGCATGCATGAATCGCTACAATTTTTCATTAATAACTTAACAGTATAAATAAACAAATTAGAAATATTTGTATTGGGTAAAATTGTTAATATTAATAATGTATAGGGCAGCACTTTATTTATTTAGAATCTTCGTAAAAAATAATTTTTCATTAAATTATACACGGAAAAAATTTATCCGTGAAGAAGTCACGAACTTGTAGC
>CAKNYM010052970.1:355607-419191 GCA_932195095.1 Andricus curvator | reverse complement strand
TTTTTCTCATATCCGAGACCTAGCTACTAGTTCGTGACTTTTTTACGGATAAATTTTTTCCGTCTAGAAACTATAAACTGTCGCGGGACGTCAAATTTTATTCAAATTAACGAAAACATCGAATTATAGAATATTTTTAACATTGAAAGAATAGGAGTTTTGGCAGGGACCAACAAAAAACTTCGAATTATCGGCGGTTCGAATTATAGAAGTTTCACTGTAGGTATATTGCTACAGGAATATAGATGGAGGCCCAAAAAGACGGATATAGTCTTTTAAAACTTAATTTTGTTGAATAAAGCAAATATTTTCTTAATTTAACCAAATGTTTTGGATAAAAATTTTGCTGCAGATTTTACACAAACAAAATTTTTGTTGATTCCACGAAAAATGTGAAATAATATTTGTTTTCAATTAATGTAACACTGAATGTTGTTTACTATAAATAAACTGTAAGACGCTCTTTAGGAACGTTTAATTGTCCAAAATATTTTCACTTCTAATTAGTGTAATAATAAAAACTGTTTTACAATAAAGAATCTATAATTTGCTCCTTCGGAGCGTTTAATTGTCAAGAAAAAATTTATTTCACTTTAAATTACTGTAATAATAAACGCTTTTTCATGATATAGAATCTGTGATTTGCTCTTTCGAAGCGTGTGTAATATTGTAAAAAATAATTTTTCTTCAAATTAATGTGACACTAAATGTCGTTTTATAAAGAAATACCTCAAAGGTTTTTTGGAGAAAAGTTTTAAACAATTATAACATTAATTTTTTGACGCAAAAATTAAAACTGTACGTAATATTTCTGCCTTACTCGGCCAGGCCACGCTGAAAACCCCAGTTCTCGTCAGATCACTGAAGTTAAGCAGCGTTGGGCGCGGTTAGTACTTGGATGGGTGACCATTCGAGAATACTGCGTGCTGTTGGCATATTATGGGTGTGGTGAGCCCACACGTAGTTATTTACTACAAGAAACTATCCACCTAGAAACACTACCCAAATCGGGTACTGTCACGCCTACCCTGAAAGGGAAATGGCTTAATGGTATATACTCAAAAATATTGTATAACGTAACATTTTTAAGAATCGTAATTACAAATTTTCAAATGTATTGGTAATGATATGCAATTTAATAATTACATTTTTACCAGTGAAAAATGTACTTCAATACAAGTAAACAAGGAATATTATCTGAAACAAATCGAATTTGAGAAAAATTGCTTATTTATATGGAAAAAAATTTTCTTACGTAGTACTAGAAATTTTTCCTAGAAAACGTTTTGTAAAATTACTCCTGAAAGTAAAAAATTTTCTAAATAGTATGGAATTTTCTAATTTCCGAACTTATGAGCAAATTTTCCAAAGGCAAATAGAATATTTCCTATGGAAGTGAGAATTTTTCTGAGTATAAATTGGGAAAATTTCCAAAATATTGTAGGAATTTTTCATTCCTAAACATTTATATAAAATTTCCCAAAACGGATCGAAATATTTCCATTCCAATAAGAAAATTTTCCAAAGTATTGGGAAAATTTCCAACTTTTTTAGGAAAATAATTTTTCCTACCCAAAGTTGGAAATTTTACCTACAAAATTAGTGGGAAAATTTCCGAAATTTTTTACAGTGGTACCTTAAAACCTAAAACACGTATCTAATACTCGTTCTTACATTGCAATCTAACCTCTAATATTTTTCGCGAGACTTCTTTGTGCTTATATATATTTTCCGCAATATTCCCAGACACACGTTGGCAATCAACCATAATTACTCCTTACTAAAATAACCAATCAGTTCTAAAAAGGTCACGCACGCGAATATATCACATCCAATAATAAGAGGTATGCGAATTTTATTGCGCCCGCGCATATTAATTGTGGCGCGTGTTTTTGAATGTCTTAACTATGTGATAATTCTTACAAAAATGAATCTAAACTTTGTGAAAAAAGGGAGAAATTGGGTCAAAATTCTCGATTTTAGGGATTCAAAGGGAATGTTCAAATTTAAGGGGGAAAAAAGGGGACGGACTGGCATCCCTGCAATTATAATTCCGCTAGTATTGGATCGATAAAATTGAACCTGTAATCAAGCATTTTCTTTTAATTTTCTCACGCATAAATTTCTTTTTTTCTTTCCCATCTTTGATATGTATATCTTTCGATATATTCTCTTTGTTCCAAAAAACTACTAACACGATAACTTATCTAATACGTTTGTTTAAATAGGGTCATCCACTAATTTTTTTTTTATTTTTTCATATTAAAGTATATGCTCTAAAATCACTAATAATGCCAGCATAGTGTAACAAAAACTTTTTTTCGAATTTATATTTGAAAAAGAAAAATTTGTACACATTTAAAATTCCTATTTCTGTCGCGCCCGTTCCGCCATCTTGATGTGACGTAGCTAGCCGCCAAACGCTTGTAAATAAGCCGGACGATTCACGCTTTTTTCATAAAAATGCAAAAAAAATCAGCATTACCATTGGTGTTTTGTGCCTCCATGCAAGAACACGTTTGTCAAAAATTCAGGAAAATTATTCATATCTATACCCAAAGGTGAGGAACGAAAAAAATGGTACAAAATTTTTCGTCGTGACATGTGCCCTAATAACCACATCTTTAACGTCAACGTATATTGTTGGGAAGATCATTTCAACGTGAGAAAATATTTTTATTTTAAATAGAAAAATATCAAATATGCTTTTTTGATAACATAAAACCCGTACTTTACTGATATTCAACAGTGTTATATATATGGGATGCCGGGACGTATGTGCACTTTAACCTTAAAATCAAATTGTTTATTTGCGCAACAAGTATTATAAAATTATATATTTTTTAACTTTGGAATCATGCTGCTATTTTTAAAAAAGAGTTTCCGCTAAAGAGCGAATATATATTTAATTCTTATATTTTATCAAGTGCAAAATCAAAGTATTGAATGTTGAGGTTAAAGCTCGCTTTATGTCAACATCGTCAACATCTATAGTCGATTATTTCGTTTCCTTTCTATTTCTTTTATTTAAACTAAAATTAATACGATATTATAATCTTGATCAAATAACTAACTTTAAATTCAATACAATACACCGGTTTGAATATTCAAAACGGTTTGAATACTTTTTCGCTTTCACTCCTCGAGTCTCAGCAACATTGAAACTGGAGCACTTCGCACAGAAATCACTTATCATAAGTGTACTCACTTTTGGCCAATTATCCGAACTGGCTTTAACGTATCGAGGCATATTGATACTTCATAAAAATAAACCCTTTTTGCCAAAAAAACGTTGATTATTAATTATTTCGTTTGTTTTTATCAATCTGACCATGTATTTTCTTCGGTTTTGACGGCGTGTGACGTCACACCACGTGTTTCGAGCCGTAAGGGCGCCACAGGTTTTCTTTTATAAATCGACATTTACGGTGGATATTTTATTACTTTTTAATAAATTATTAAATAAACTAAATTAAGTTTTAATTTCACATTTTAATTCTTTGAGAGTCAAAGTTTATAAAAAACTCAACTATAAGGCAAACAAAATTTTTGTGGATGACCCTATTAATAAAAATTGGAAGGAATAAATAGAAAAAAGATATGCTCGTTTCAAAACTGCACAAAATGTTTATTCGTCGGCTTGTACAACTGTGGTTTTTTCAGATACATACAGACCATCCAAGAACTTTCTGATATCCTTGTTTTTCACTGTCGTCGACTGTTGGATCAAAGCAGCTGTAAAGAAAATACGATAATTATTAATAATCTGATAAAAATATTACTTTTTACATTTGAAAAAACTCAACAGGGATCACAATGATTCAGTACTTCGATTTTGGGGTAAATATAGGATATTATATCTCTGTGATCCCTGAAACAGTTAAATACTAAAAAATAAAATAATTAAACAGTTAATGATTTTATACAAAACACCAAGAAATTGTTATCTTTCCCATCATGTTTCAAAATTATATTAAATAAACATAAAATGTAACAATAAGCTGAACATTTTTAATTTCATATTCTTAATTTAAAAAAATATTCGACTCACCTGACCGCGATACATCTTCGAGGGAGTTTCCTTCAAGGATTAGCTCATCCTTCTGTTTAGTGGAATTCGTGACGGTGACTCCGGGTGCCATCTTAACTCTTCGGATGAATTTTTCTCCCAAGAAGTTACGGATTTCAATTACTGAATTGCTCTCAGTAGTGACACAGTTAATGGGGAAATGGGCATATACAGCTCGCATCTTGTATTGATATCCCTTTGTTACGCCCTTCAACATGTTTTCGATGTGAGAGCATACTGTGCGAACGGCTGCTAATTCCTTTTTGGTACCAAACCATTTTTCTACTCTCAACAGCCTAGGGCTGACCATCTGAAAAAGAAGCAAGTTTGCTCGTCAGATCGACAACATTTTTGAGAAACTTGATGTTATTAAGAGTATTTAATCAGAAAGGATTATTCATTTATAATTAAATGAAGGGGAATCCACCAAATCATCATTCAATAGTTTTTGGTAATTAGATTGAGAAGCTAGAATTGAAAACGTTTGTCAAAAAGGGGCCTAACCACTAAAATATCGATTTCGAGAAAAATCCAAAAAAGTGAATTGGAGTAAATTTGAATTAATAATGACATAGGGTAAAAGCACCAGTCTCCGGACACGTACTAGTGGTCGGACAATCCCGTGTATTTCATAGTAGGGATAGTGCAATAAACCATAATTATTAAAAGTACATAGGTGTTTCTTAGGGTGCTTACATACGACTCCAGCTGCGGGCATTTTGGTCGAACGCGATATTCGGTCGATTTTCACCATCTTGGGAAATGGTTTTGCTGGCGGGAATTTTAAAATTTGTATACGAAAATGATTTAAGTTATTAAAAATAAAGTGAATCACTAAATTTGTATTAAAAAATGATTTAAATTATTCATATAAAACGACAAAAACAATTATTAAAACAAGGAATGACGTGAAATTATCAAAAATAAAATAAATTATTGAATTTTTTTTATGAAAATGATTAAAAATAATATTATATAAGGATAAAAACGATTATAAAAATATGGATTGACGTAAAATATATAATTATTAGGAAAATAATTATTTTTTTATGTTATTCTAAATTGTGCTAAAATTGCGAAAAAAGAGTGAACGAGTGATAATACTGATAATGGTGTTCAATGGTTGTACGTAGAACGATCGCCTGGATTTTTGTTTCATATGGACCCAAACAATGAGTTAGTAAGCTTTTTTCAATCATTGAATTAACTAACCTAGCTTCAAAAATACATTTTTTACATACATGTTAAAGTATGTGAGGTTGTGAAAACAAATTTTGGCAACATAACCTCTAAAAGTCGAACTTCTCGTCACGTTTCAACCACGAAGTACTTCGTGGTTTCAACGTTTTATATTTGTTTGTTTATTGTTTAGGATGTTTTGCACGCTAGATTAGTTAATTAAACAATTGGAAGAAGCTTACCAAATCCTTGTTTGGTTCTGTGTCTCAAAAAAATCCAATTATTCCACGTGGAACATTTACAACCATTTATAACCATTACAACTCGTTCACTCTTTTTTCGCAATTTCAACACAATTTCGAATAACATAATAAATTAATTATTTCCATAATTAATTAGCTATTTTACGTCAATCATTATTTAAAAAAAATGTTATCCTCATATATTAATATTTTAAATAATTTTCGTATACAAATTTTAAAATTCCCGCCAGCAAAACGATTTCCCAAGATGGTGAAAATCGACCGAATATCGAGATCGACCAAAATGCCCGCAGCTGGAGTCGTATGTAAGCACCTTTAGACAACTGATGTGAATATGTGGAGAGCAGGCATGTTCTTTTCAGAAATAAAACATAGGCATAAGTATTATAAAAAAGAGTTTTGATCATTATTTGATCCCAGTAAAAAATATTATTTGAAATAGTGAAGAAGAATAATGTTTGTAAGAGCGGTATTACGTATAATCATTTTCTTGAAATTCTAACCTCTCTAACCTTGGGTACAAGTTAACTTTCGTCAAATATTTTTTCTAGGAAGTACTTAAGAAATAAAAATAACGAGATGTATGTTAAATCTAATCAAAATCTGCATGAATATAGAATAAGTTAAATGATTTTTTCTTTTAAACAATAAATAAATCGTCCAGGACAGTTGGCTCCACGAGACCGTAAAGCCACAAAAGGAGAATAATTTTATTATAGAGATAAAAAAGTAATATTATTAATACGTTTTTATAAGATTATTCTTCTCCACAGAAATACTTAGTGGAGTGAAAAAATTGATTCTAATACATTTAGGAAGTCATTCATTTATAAGTCTCATTTAAAACATTCGCATAGAGTAGAACTAACCTAAACACGTCTGTGAAAATTGGGCAACGATAAATAAAAAAATAATTAGTAAAATTAATTGCATTTAGTAATAAAACCACTTCTGCTCAATTATTTTTACATAAAAAATTTTGAAACCTAAAAATGCTGTCCGACTATTAGGCACATGCTGTCCGACCACTGAGCTTTTCCGAAAAACCTTCTTTTTCTTCCAAAATCCACTTTAACTTACAAATAAATGGCAAGAAAAACCTTAACAGTACGCACACAGTTCAAAAATGCGAAAATTTGTTAGAAAAAATGCAGAAATAACGTGTCTACAACAACTTAAGTACGAGAGTAACGCTGTTTGTCCGACCACTGGTATGTTTACCCTACATATTTTCAATTAAGGCTAATAAACTCATATAATGCGCTTACTGAATGCTTAGCTTTATTTGCAATGAAATTGAGGAGAATATTCCTTATAGAGGAATAAGAGATCTACCTAATTTTTCTGCTAAAATCCATTTTCCACTATGCATATTCTATATGCCTTTTCAGGAAATTAACTACAATTTCTCGTATTTTTACATTCTCAACATAATGAGAAGGTATTAGTTTTATGTGAAAACTGACTATCACGGATTTCTTTAAATCTCCATGTTTTGAGACCCCTGAATCCGAAAAAAAAAAACAGGAAATTTGAATTTCAATTCAATATTAACGAAAAATCTTATAGTAAACAATTAATTTTAAGCCGAAGATTAACCTTTTTGATTAAAATGAATTGAGATTCACTGCTTTTTTTCATAAACATTGTCCAAATAACTTCGAGATACCCAATAGTTCGCGTGTCAGATGGCACTGTTGTCAAAGTCACAGAGGTATCCTACAGGCGTATATACCGGAAAACTTTGGAAGGTTAAGGGGTTATATCCAGTTATTTTGAGGGATTTTGAAGATTTTTTTTGGCAATGTTAATACAATTTTACCAAAATAGACTACATAGGAACTATTCTATATATTTTTGGGTACTTTTTTATTAAAAAGTTTTGAAAACTGGGGGAGAGTCCGGAACGGATTATCTGAAATCAAAAAACCAACATGATTTTATTATTATATTCCTGTACGCAGTTCCTGAACGAAGGGTTTTCAAAAATTTTTATTAAAACAAAAATGGCGATGATTATTCTAAAAATTTCGACTTTTGAGGTTCAAAAAATTCGTTTTTTTACCTAAAAAAATGGAAATTTTGGTCCAAATGAAAATCCCTTCGTTCATGAACTGCATATAGGAATATACTGATGAAATCTTGTTGGTTTTTCGATTTCAGATAATCCGTTACGGAGTTATCACGCTCACCGCAAATAAAAATAAAAAAACGTGTTTTGCGGAACCGGCCATGTCTCCCCCAGTTTTAAAAACTTTTTAATAAAGAAGTACCCAAAAATATATAGTAATAGTTCCTATGTATTCTATTTTAGTAAAATTTTATTAACATTGCCAAAAACAATCTTCAAAATCTCTCAAAATAACTGGATATAACCCCTTAAACGGATTGGATTGTGCTTTGGCACACGTTTTAAAGGACCAAAAAGAACGTTGAGTTCGTTAACCAGCATTTTTTGCTACCAAAAAATATACTAAAAAGTAAAAAATCCCATTTTGCTGTTGAACTATGCAACGTACGAAAAAAAAATGAATTAAAAAAAGTGGTTTAACCAAAAAAGGTCTAAAAATTTGTTATTAATTATTTTTTGACAGGATGCGTAGTTTTTGTTTTAATCGTAAAAATTAACATGAAAAATAAAAAAAATTTGACGCACAGTTTTATTTAATCGTAAAAAATATAATTAAGAATTTTGTCATTAAATTTTTTGAAAAAACGACACAATTATATCTACAAACTTTCTTAGAAGCACTTTACGTTAGGGCGCGTATTTTTTGTTCCGATCGTAAAAAAATAACATTGAAAATAAACAAATTAAATTTATGGAAAAAAGACACAAGATGCAATTAAATGTTTTATAACAAAACTGTTTTTTATAGGATGCACACTTTTTTTAATTATACATAAAAACAAGACACTGAAAATACGTCTGTTTCAATATCAATGCATATTATGAATTGTAATAATATACATTTATTGAAATGATACGTTTTTAGGGTAGCTGAGAATATGAATAATGCGAAATAAGGAACAAACATATTAAAGTAAGCATGAAAAATAAAATTTTTACTTTATAATGTAATGTAAAAAAAGTTTGCGTTTTGGACAAATTTTAACAGAGTGCGAAGTACAAGATACGTGATGAGAATGTGTTCGTTAAAGTCGAAGGAACTTTAACAAAAGAGTATTTATAATCACCAAATTACGGTTTGTCCATGCTTTGACCTTTAATTTTAAAAGGACTGTGCACAAATGTGGGGGAAGTACAAAGACCGAGCGTGAATTAAACTTTTTAACCTTATTTTAACCTCCTTTTCGAGTGGCGCGGCGTTTATCTACATTTTTTTTGTTTGTTTTTATGATACTTCGATCCGTTTTCGACAATAACAGGAATTACAGTGCAAAAGAAGTTCAAAAAAGGGGAAATACGTTAATTTTTTCACAAAAAGGGGAAAGATTGATCAATTTTTTTACATGTAGAAAAGAAGAAACAATCCTTCTATAAGTAATGTTCTATTTTAAAGTAACGTTAAATGAGTTTTTAGCGATCCCTGGAATTATAGAGTTTATTATTTTAAATTAGATATGCTTAAGACGTAGGAAATCCATTCATGGCGATATAAAAGAGTATGACAAAAAATAAAAATGGTTAAATAAAAAATTTGTATATGTTTAAAGCCATTCACATAATGAAGAATATTTTCTTTTTTTTTTAAGAATTCCATCATTAATAATTAAAAATTGATACTTATATGTGTAATTAAATACTTCTTTCCAAGATTTGTCATTTCGACCTTACTATATTTAATAGAAAGTGTCTACGCGTACCGAAAAAATCCAGCTATACGTACCGAAATTTCGATACGAATACCCCTTTTCCAGCTCCCCTTATTTGTACCGAAAAAATTTGGCTACTTGTACCGAAATTCCGGTACACGTAGCCACGGCTTAATTAATACTTTGAATGTAAGTTTAAAAATACTTAGAATTTTCCATTTTTTAATTATTTAACTTTGCACATATCAATTTAAAAATGTATATTTTTTAACTGTTCTTATTATTATATTGGATAACAACCTTTATCTCCGTTTTCACAATTTCAGCATGGTTTAAAATGTTTTAGTTTCAAGTTGTTTTAAAAAGCGTGTTGATTTTTAATGGAATATGTATACTTTTTAGCACTTGAATTTTGTTTCACTTTCATAGTTATATTTGCCTTATGATACAAAAATTAATTAATAATATTTTGAATACATATTTTTAGAAGTTTAATTTTAACAGATAATTCTGTACGTGAAAAATAAATATAAAACTGTTACCAAATATTTAGAATAATTTTGTAGATGTAAAACGAACAATGATTCTTATAATTCTTATGCACATTTACTAATTTCAGAGAATTTGCCGCATAATTCAAATATTAAATATCAAGTTAAATATCGTATATTTCAAGAGCAAAGGAGAAGTTTTTCTATAATAAGAGTAATTTAAAAAAAGGGGAAATGCAGGGGAATAGGGGAAAGACTGAGTGAGATCCCTGCAAACAGATACAGGTCATGATTTAGCTAGTATTTTTCTTTACTGAATGACTCACTGTATTTGTTATTTTCTAAAATTATTGTCCTTTCACGTGATTGAACTTATTTTCAGCTTTTTGCTTAGACTTGTCCAATTTTTCTCGTAAGTTATATTTTCACTTATAACATCAGCGGCAATTTTAAAAATTACTTTGATTCCTTTTCGACTATCATAATTTTTATTTCAGCATGAAGACATGTAATAGGCCCCCCTTTGCGTATTTTGTTTCATTTTGACCAAAACACTACCTAGGCCCCTGCTTGAGAAACGATTTAAATTTTTTGTAAATGAAACATGCGATTTATACAAAAAGCATCTTATTGATTCAGAGCTGAAATTGATAAAATCCACGAATCAGTAACAGAATTCTAAAAAACAATCACCTGTAAGTAGTTATAATTTTAGTTTCAGAAATAAAATGTACATAATAAATTGACTGCAGTATTTCAATTTTAAACATTGTTACTACCAGAATAAAATAGATTTTTATCACGCTATATTTGTAATTAAATTTTACTTTCAATAGAAATAATGATTTCGACTGATATTGTATTTCTCAGAATCAAGACAATTTTTAGGTCCTTTATTAGCGAACTATTTATATCATTGATCACTTATAATTTAATCCTACCAATGAACAAATAAATTACACTTTTAAATGATTACTAAGTTTTAGGAACTGTACGCTTGTTCGAAATATAAAAGCTAAATATTTTACAACTTATGGCGTCTGAATAAAGCCCTGGGACTTTAAAAAAATTAATTATAAAGTAGAATAATTAAAGTACTTACACGAATATCGAGAGCGAGATGTTTGAAAGACCTCTTCAAGACACCTCGTGGTCCCTTAACCGTTACCAGTCGAGATTTGACTGAAACGGTCAACCCTTCCGGGATTTTGACTGTTTGATTCGTAACAATCTGCTTCATGGTGCAGCTGCTGTAAAAATATTCACCATATAAGTAATACAAAAATTTGACAAAACACCTCCTTAACCAACAAAAATAATAAAAATAAAAAACATAAAAAAATAAATAATCTCAGAATCTACTTTTCAGAAACTTTAAGTAGTACTGAATATTAATCTTCGAACCAAAATCTTTAGTCCTTAAAACTTTCACGGATCCGAATTTGTCAATGACCAAAACAGACAGAGTAAACACCACAGACACGTGAAAATTACAACTAGCACTTATCCCGTTCTAAAATAAAACAACTCCTTTGAAAAGAGCTAAATTCACAGGGAAATTAAGACAAGACCGTTTATGGCTTTTCACAAATCACTGAACACATTCGGAGCAGAAAAAGATGTGACAGAAGGAAGGTTAGAATTCTACTTTGACGTGAAGAAAAGGATATTTTCAAAAAATATTAGTCGCGAAACATAGAAGACAAAGGGATGAGGGATTCTTGAATTAAAAATGGGTAAAAACTTTATTCTTCGTGAGGATTAAGAGGAATATAAAATCGAAAAAATTTCGATACCTTTCGCACGTTAAGACCTAACCGGAAAAGGAGCATGCAGCGCAAACCAATTAGAGGCGGTAGATGGCGAACTCACGTTAAAGAGCATTTATCAGTTTCAACCGCTAGGTGCTTTTTTTTTAAATCACAAATGTTCATATATGTAAAACTATTTTGTACTTATATGGTATTAAAAGTGGTCATTTTTGAGTGTTTGATTTTAGAACTTGAAAAAAAATTGTTGATTCTGAAAATTTACAAAAAGCAATAGTCTTGTTCAAAGCTCCCGCCAAATTGTGTTAGACTTATCTGTTAGTCAAAAAAAACATTTTTCTTTCATATTTTCCATTTTCTATCCAAGAAAATCCCAAAATAAAAGCCTTTTACCCACATTTTTTATGTTAGTTTTTTTCAAAAATCGGAAATCTCTGAAATCATATCCTAGTGAAATGTGAACGAGACTTTAGGAATATTAGCAAATGTCAGCAGATGTCAGGTTAGTCGTTTTGAAAAATCGAACGTCTTCATCGGCTCTAGGAGTTGTGTCCCGTGTCGGTCATTTCGGAGAAAACTTTTCTGATTTGAGTGGCTTTTAGAAAATGGCATCACTTTGCAGTCGACTTATTTTGAGAAATTCACGTCGAGCATTTTCTTACTCAGCAGCGCGATGTGACATGAAAAGTAAATATCCCTTACATCAAGTAGAACCTTAACCTAGGGCGTAGAAGTATTTTTCCTTTAGTTTTGTCACATTACGTAACGTGGGTTAACGTTAATTTTTGGTGATTTTTTAAGTTTAGAACACTTTATGAAGGTATAATATTATTATATTGACAAGTGTCTTTTGCTGTAGAGTTTCCTGAGCCACTCGAACTCGCCACTGGTCTTGAGAAGAAGGAGTTGCTCGCACATTTGGCTGGCAACGATGTAAGTTTTCTGTGATTTCTCATTGTCTAGATTTATCTGCATGAGTTTCGCGTATTTCGAATTGCTTCGAGCTGAATATTAAGACCGGTACTACATTTCGACTGATTTTGCCCTGGTGGAGAATAGAAGTGTAAGTCTGGATCTTGAGCACTTGCAACTTCGCAATTTTACTCCATTCGTAGTACAGAACCATTCCTCATCATCTTTATTGATTTAATTCTAATCTATCATTATTGCAATTTCAAGAGATTTAAAACACAAGAGGGATTCCATAATTTTTTTGTATTCTATTTTATATTTAGCAGATTTTTGCATATGTTTGCTAGATATAAAATTAGAGCAATATTGATCCTTTATTTTTGGACGGAGGCCTGTTTTTGGTGTTGAATAACACTGTAGAGTTCGCATCGTTATTGTAAGCTTCCATCTTGTTTAGAATTTATGTTTTCAATCTCTTATTTTAATGGTTATTTATTATTAAAATGTTGTGTTTGTATAAAATACTTTGTGTACAAATTTTTGGGGTTTCAACTTTATTGGGGATTGTATTTTGAGGTTCTGAGTAGAGGTGTGTAGTGGTTTGTTTGAATTTTCCATGAAAATTTGGACACGCTTACAACATTGGATTTTTCGAAATATAAAAAAAAATCAAATTGTACATCTGTGTCTAAATTTGTATGGAAAATTCGAATAAGCAACTGCAGTTCTGTGGTGGACTTTAAATCGCAATAAACCGTTTTGAAGAAGCAAAACAATTCAAACTTCTTATAAACTTTGTGTATAATAAAATCTTCTCTTACACATATAGTTTTAGTATTACTCATTCCAGTTTTAGGAAAGATTGTACTTTTACGATTTTAGCGTTTTTAGGCTTTCTCCTACTTGTCTGGTACTTAAGAATACTATGAAATTCAGAATTAGATTTGCTTTAAGGTTACTGTACTTTTTAGTGTTCGGGATAAATAATTAAAGTAGCCATTTACTCTACGATTTTTTTACTCTGCAATTTCTATTAAAGTAGCCAATATATCCATGAACCTGTTGTTTTTTTAAATAAAGGTAATATGTGTTATTTTAAATTGCTCTGATGTCATTCAAACACAGCTCGGCTTAAGATTTAATAATCCAGAATTGAAAACGCTAAAAATTGAAAACGCTAAAAATTGAAAATTTCGAAATAGAACTCTTAAAATTATACCCTGATCGAATCCATTTCAAATCAGTCAGGGGTTTACACTTGAAATCGTAGAGTCTCTGGGAGACGAAATATGTTGTTTTTTAGAGGGAATTAGGCGATATGTATTTTTCCGATTTGTAAAAAAAAACTGAAAAAATATGTGTATTTGAATTTTGTGCTTTGTTTTTCAAAAGACTCTAATTTTTTTCTTTAAACCTCTATAACTTTTGACCTAATTGAGATATTTATTATTTTCTTTTCGATTTTAATAGCGTTCATCATCTTCTTTCAAAATCCGCCGGAAAATTGAAACCAAGGTTTAAAATTAACAAAATGGCAACGGTTTTTCTGAAAATATTAGAAATCGATTTTCTCAAAAAACCCACCTTATTTTTTGTTATTATTTTTTTTTCTTCTACTTTGATAATGAAGATATCTTGGAAGTTTGATGCTTGCTAAATAACTTTTGTAGCCAGGAGAATTTTTTTTCTCACAATCAAATTTTCTACTTTTTCTTGGATACAATGACAGATATGAAAAAATGTTAAGATGAAAGTTTACATGTCTAAAAAAGTTCTATGACAAATGTCTTGTTCTTTTGCGATATTTTTCATAGTTTACGAGAAGAATTCCAAAGTTACATTTTTAGGGAAAAAAATTCTCTCGGCCTCAAAAATGGTTTAGCCCGCATGATGCTTTACAATTATGTCCTAACGTTAAAAAACTATTAAAAATTAAAATTTAAGTGATAATATAAGGGAGGAACCAACCAAAACTATCGTGCGCATTTGCACCTTCAAATATAATTTTTTGCTTTAGAAAACATTTTTAATACCATCTCGAGGTTCTTATTTACCCTTATGTGTCTGTGCTTACCGAACAAGCGCCAATTTACAAATCTCGAGTAACGTCACAGAAGAAAATTGCCATATTCTTGGTTATAAATTTAAATATTTCTAGTGATTAGCCTAGATTCTAGAGGTTAGTTTTTTCAATAATTAATCCAATAAATTGACCCTGCGGTGGGAAAAGCAAAAAGAAAATAATAACCAAAAATTACTGCTAAGCTAATATTTTTAATTGTTAATATATATTTGAAGACAGTAGTTTTTATCTTTACAATTATAGAATATCATTAATAATGGGGCTTCCATAAACCACGTGGTTTCGAAGTCGATCCGCGTCCCATTCATCAATAATTTACATGAGTGGCTAATCTCGCCATTTGTTAATTTTGATAGTTTCTAAAGAAATAAAAAAAACCTAATTATTTGTTGTTTTATTTACGTTCTATAAGAAATAGAAAAAGAAAAACATGTACGTAGCATCCTGGGTCCGGGGGGGGGGGGGGCCCAAAAAGTTGCCAAAATTGTGCCTCGTGGTTTATTGAGAAATACCTTAGTACTAAAGTACCTTTAGCTAATATAGTAAAATTTCTAATGTTGTGCCTTCAAAAATTGTATCATTTTGTTACATTCTCATCATAATGAAGGTATTATGGTTAATAACAAGGTTTTGTGTGAAAAATGACTATTGCCAGCTACTGTGGATTTCATTAAAGCTCCACGTTTCGAGACCCCCTGAATCCGAAGAAACAAGGGTTTGTATTGAAAAGTGAAAGGTGTCATGTGTCCTCATGGAAGTAGGCAAAGTTGGGTAATTGAAAATAACTGTAAAAAGTGTAACAATTGAAGCCTCCTCTACAGCCCAACTGAAAAACGATATAATGCACTGTTGTAGAGGCTTTAATTATAATTTTCTACTGTTCAAAATGGAACAGTTTTTATATTCGAATCATGTCTATTTGGACAAATTAAAAATGCAAATGTTTCAAATTGTGCAAATTCATATTTGGTGTGTAAAACATTGTACTTGATTGAACAATTGCTGAAAACCTGAAAAATTTAAACAGTTTTGAAACTTATGTTTGAAATTGAACAATTTAACAAACATGTTTCAATTTGTATGATTTTCAAATTGAATATACGGCAGAAAATTGAAGAATTCAAACTTAAAGTGTTTAATCATTCGCCCCTTAAAAAAACTATACGAGAAAATTTTGTAAATGAAAGACTTGCAGTTCGAAAGCCGTCAAAATCTAATTATTTCATTTCAAATGTAGTCACGATTGAAAAATTAAAAACTTCACGCGATGAAAATGAAAACATTTTTAAGTTGAATCCTAAAAAATGTATATTTAGAAGATTTCAGAATGGAACAAATTGAGAATCGTGAGAATTGTTCAACTAACATTTTAAAAACAAACAAGGACCGAATCCATTTCAAATTAGGCAGGTTCCACACTTCAAGTCGCAGAATCTCTCAGCGACGAAATGTGTTGTGTTTTAGAGGAAGTTAGGCGACGCGTATTTTTCCAGTTTGAGAAAAAAAAAAAGATTTTTGCTAAGTTACGAGTTTTTGACATAATTTAGATATTCCAACTTTCATTTCAGATTCTGGTAAGATTTACTGGCGATTTATTTGGAAATATAAAAAGCCGACTTTTAGAAAAAACCCACACTTGTATTTTTGTAAATTTTTTAACAACTTCGGCACGTTCGTGACCAGGAGAATTTTTTTTGCAAAATTTGATTTTTGCATATTTCTCAGAAACAACGAAAGATAAAAGAATATGTTGAGATCAAAGTTTGCACATCTAGAACATTTCTACACAAATGCATCTTTCTGTGTTGTGATACATTGCATTGTTTACGAGAAAAATTTGAAAAATATATTTTCGGGAAAAAAAATTATCTCGGTCACAAAAATGGTTTAGCCCACATAAAAACCATTAGGGCGCCTTCCTTATATAAGCAAAACATTTTAAATAAATATTAGAAAAAATAAAGGTGGGGTTTTGCAAAAAACCCTTCTTTTCATGTTTTCAAAATTCGAAGAAAAAATAAAGAATTTCTGGAAAACCGCACCTTTTTCATTTTTTTCCAATATTTTTGAAATATTTCTGAAAATATAATATTTTGTTATTATGAGAAGTTGTAGGCTCCGGAAGCTACGATCATGGTTACTTAAAGCAATCAATCCAGACGCAACTGGAACGTGTATGTCGTCCACTCCTGCTCCTTCTATCCCAGAAGGTAAGCAAGAGCGGGAAACTTCGTACAACACTGTTCCTTGGAGTCAGGTCTCTAGCCGCCGATGACCTACGCCGCAGACGGGACAGTTGGAGATGAAGGTTTCACCTCTGGATACTTTTTTAGAGCTACCAATCTTTGCAGAATGTTATGAGGAACAGTGTTGACGGACCAGGTGAAGTGATCCCAGAAGAACAGCCTTTTTCATCCGGCTCGCGATGGACTGAGCCTGACGCTGGCAAGCCAGAATCTTGTTGAGTTGGCTAAGAAATGAAGCTTTCATACCTCCAAGACAGCCGAATATGAGAACTGCAAGATAGCCTGCTCAGCTCGAAAAGAAATGCTTGATATTTCGCCCGTTTTTCTTCCTGCTTTGCCGTGATATTACCATCGGCTGGTGCCGAGAATTCAATCACGTAAATGATCTTTGTCTTCAGATCTTGGAGGACAGTATCAGGCTTTGTAGCACTGATACGTTGAGTGGTGGAGAATGAGAAATTCCAGACGATCTTACACTGATCATTCTCCACAACGGACTCAAGTTCCCGCTGGGCGTATGGCAAGACTGGCAATAGATCAACACCATAGAAGTGCCGAAGATGGTAGTATAACACTACGGAAGATGGCAGATTATTTTTATTATTATTTACGAACAAAAATCTTCCATAAGGCCGAGTTTAAGGAATAATTGGCAAAAAATATAGGTATTTTTTTTGTTTGTAAAAATCGATTTTTAACAAACAAAAACAAATCGCCATAGTAAAAGTAATCAGAATCTGAACAGAAAGTTGGAATATCTGAATTAAGTAAAAAACTATGCTTTTTTCCAATAATGGACGTCAAAATTCAAATACTCGTAACTTAGTAAAAAATCTTTTTTTCTCAAATCTAAAAAATACGTGTGGCCTAATTTACTCTAAAAAACAACGCAATTCTTCTTTGAGAGATTCTGCGACTTGTACTGAAAATAAATGTGACGTTCCGTAAGTAATTTTCGATCAATTATTTTTCCGAGTGTACCAGACTTGCGTCTATAATTGATTATATTGTCGAGCCAGTAAACTTTGAGTATTCAATATAAATACTCTAATATTGATTGTATGTACCAGCAAGGTGTTTCAGATAAAAGTAGCGAATTGGCCCACCTCGTAATTAAAAATTATCCTAAATACGTTTTTTTACGATTCTAATTTGAAAATACTTTTTCAATGCTTCCGATTTAATTCCAAAAATTTTATGTTTCAATTTGATATATAACGTAATGACAATGAAATTTCTTATTTATGATTTCAGGATCCCTTCATGATGGGCTCAATAAAAAAGCGAGAGACTACGAAAGACAACCCCATACTTATTTCTAGTGCTTTCGATAGTCGACTTATCGGTTGTATTTGTGAAGAGGAACAAACTTATGTTTGTTGGATGTGGGTGCACGCAGGACCTCCCAGACGCTGCGAATGTGGGTACTGGTTCAAACTGGTTGAGAAGACGCCGATCACGGCACAATAATTAAATAAAGATTAAATTACATAGTAAATTGTTCAAAAGCTTTACTTAGAAATGCCGTACGGTTACAAAAAATAAAGACACATCCATCTTTCATTTTCATGTAAATATTATTTACCTATAAATAAAACAAACCGACGGACAAGTCAGGGAACAATTATTTACATTTTTTACTGTAAACTTTATTCGATATCTATAAACTTATAGCTTTCTTTTTTTTACAAAATGGTACAAATAGATTTATTCCCAAAAGAAAATGAAGCACGTGTTTCCTATGAAGTTCCAGTTAATTGCGTATCAGAATTATAATTTTTACCCTCATTTAACTTCAATTGAGTAAAAGAAGAAGCTGAGATCATTATCGTTCTAATGTCGTAGGAATGTATACAATAAACTCTTCTCTGGAAAGTGAATCCTGCCTCGTTTTAAAATTCTAAATCGACTAATTCCAATCAAAATTTTTTACTTGCCGTGTGCCTGACAAACAGATCTGGGACTCTTTGAATCCTTATTAAGTTTCTCGCGACATTTTTCGGTCAAATGATTTTTAGATATTAGAGATACTAATAGTTTATATTCTTTTTAATCATGAATTTTACTACGAAAATGTAGTAACTTAATTAGTATTTAAAAATTGGACGTTTCTTGATTTCCTTTATAACTCATAACTAGTGAATCCTAAAATATGATACAATAAATTAAATCAGACTCACAGTTTCAAGCTAGTGAAAATCAAGTCAACCTTTGATATCAGGTGTTCCAATTATATTCTAGTCCCAGTACTGCAATTAAAATAAGTTATTTACAAATAGTTTGATGCTTATTTATTGCTGAAAAATCTCTTCATTCTTTTCTTGAATCTCTCTATTATCGCAAGGCTTTTGTTGCTGGTCGGTTTCTAAATTGCAGTCGTCTGGTTTCTCTTTCGGAATCTCTATTTCATTGGCACTTAAATCTTGGACAATTTCTTCGGGCACTGGCTCACTTATAATAGGATTTGATTCTGGCTTCTTCTTTAATTGTCCTACTATAGTTACATAAGTCGCAGGAATTAGTCCAACGTTGATGCTATCGGTTGCCTTCCACCAACCTGGCAAATTCTTTGGCTGCAAAGCCTGTGGAGCGAGCCAGAGTTTCTGGCCAGTCTTTAAACTCAGTTCTTCGCTGCTACCAGCGACAAAGTCATACAAGGCTGTGGCTGTATACAACGGCTCGTTGTATTTCACCCAATCTTTGGGATTATTCGCTGAAACTATAAATAAACCTAATTTTTAACCAAAATTACTCACTTCAGAGATAAAAAATATTGTTAATAGTGGCATCAATTTTGAAAGATAGTATCATGAAATTTTTTAAATTATAAACTACCTAGCAAGTCACGCCTACCCCGAAAGGGAAATGGCTTAATGGTATAATATGTATAGGTATAAATCATGCAGGGCTCGCCTCGACTAGTATGCTTTTAAAAAAGTCGTAGAAGTGATAAATATAATTTTTAAAATTATTTTAAAAAAAATTTAACTTAAAAATTTGAAATAAATTTAATACAATTTTTAGAAATATTGGAAAAAATGAAAAAGATGCGGTTTTCGAGAAAATCTTCATTTTTTCTTCGAATTTTGAAAACACGAAAAGAAGGTTTTTTACAAAACCCCACCTTTTTATTTTTTCCAATATTTATTTATCACATAAGCTAAAAAAAATACTGTAGTAACTTGAATTTTCTTGTTTCTAGCATAAAATCCTATGGATTATCAAATTATAATTACACAAATTAAATTTATTGCTAAACCCATGACATTGTTTTTTAAGTTACGAGTCATAAAACAATAAATCCTGACAACGGGGAAATTCGTTGGCAAGAGTCGTTTCAATACTCGTAATATGACCGCCGTTCGTAAAAAACAGTATTTTAAATAAATTCCATATTGATAATTTTGCATTCTATGGAGGTATTTTGAAATTCTAAAAGATTTTATTATGTAAATTCTAAGCTTACTTTATAGAAGTGCTATTTTGATATTTTATATAGGGACTTTTAGAGGAAGAGAAAAATATCATTAATACATAATCGCATAAAATGAAACTAATTAAACTCTGATCGAAAATATTTATAGTTTATAGTTTAAATGCATATTGAAATTGGATTGCCCGATTTTCAACCCGCCAGACTTCGCATTTTCGTGCCCAACGCGAATACCGACCGAACTGGCAACCGGAGTTGACATTTAGTTGGAATTTTTATTTGTGCATCTTTTATACTCAAATGATGTACACAAACGTACTTTACTGTCGGCTTTTGCATTTCTCAAAGTATGAAGCCGACATTTCACTTATAAAAAAATTCTTAAGTTCAAAAAATGCATCCAGTTTCAATTTCTTCGAAAAAAAATTTTTGCGAAATTCCTCCTCGAATAAAGTACGTAAACGTAGTTTATTATCTTCTCATACATTTTCCAAAGTTTCAGCCCGATATTTTATTTACAAAAAAAGTTCTTAAAATTCAAAAAAAAATTCAGAAAATTGAAAAAGTGAGGTCGGTAATGTAGGTATTTATGTCTGTCACATGCCCTTAAATAAAAAATGTCTTCTACCATGAAAGATACTTTTTAACAAAATACTTGAATTTTCAACAAAATAATTGAATTTTCAACCTAAAAAGATGAATTCTCGACAAAGAAGTGCAATAAATGATATTTCAATAAAAAAAGATGAAATTTCATTTTTTTTAAATGCATGTTAAACCCAAAAAGATTTATTTTTAACAAATAAACATTTTTCAGTCCTGAAATAAAAAAAGTACATCTAAATTGTTGAACCTTTAAGCCAAAAGACAAATTTTCGGTACAAAAAATTAATTTTCAACCAAAGAGATAGACCTTCATTAAAAACATACATTTTTGACAAAGTAGTTCAACTTTCACCCATGCAGTTGAATTTTCAATTGGAAAAGATCAATTTTCAACAAAAAATTTAGACTTTTAACCAAAGAGATGAATTTTCATCGAAAAATATAAATCTTCAACAAAAAAATGATTTCTTAACCAAGTGGCATTTTTCTCCAAGAAAGATGAAATTTATACTAAAACGTGAATTTTTAAATAAAAAAGACAAATTTTCAACAACAAAAATAGTTGAATTTTCATCCAAAATATATTTTAGTTTGACTTTTCAATATCAAAATATGAGTTTTAAACAAGACGTAAATTTTCTACGAAGATACTTGAATTTTAAACCCATAAAAGACGAATTAAAAAAAACCGTTGAATTTTCAACCAAAAAGGATGACTTTTTAACAAAATTGTTGCATTTTCAACCAAATAGTTGCAATTTTATCCAAGAAAGATGAAACTTCTACTAAAGCAGATGAATTATTAAGTCATAGACAAATTTTAAAAAAAGTTGAATTTTCATCTAAAAAAGATTTCAGTTGACTTTTAAACACTAAAATATGAATTTAAAACCAAAAGTAAATTTTCTACGAAATATTTGAATTTTCAACCAAAAAGGTTGACTTTTCAACAAAAATGTAGAACTTTCAACCAGTTGCATTTTTATCTGAGGAAGATGCAATTTCTACTAAAATAGATGAATTTTTTTATTCAAAAGACAAATTTTCAAAAAAATAGTTGAATTTCCATCCAAAACAGATTTTAGTTTAACTTTTCAACACCAAACTATGAATTTTATTCAAAAAGTAAATTTTCTATGAAAATAGTTGAATTTTCAACCCAAAAGACGAATTTTCAACAAAACAGTTGAATTTTCAATCAAAAAGGATGACTTTTTAACAAAATTATTGAACTTTAAATTACTAACAAGAATATTATATTAGGGTTACCGCAAAACATCATTTTAAAAATGCCCTCATTTTTCCCTGACCAATTTTTCATTTTCTCTGACCATTAATATTCATATAAAGCTCTATATCCTTAAATTAAGATGCTATGGGGGAAAAATCGAAATCTAAACTAGAAGCAGCTGTGGGACTTTGATACCGTGTCGAAAGTCAAAGGGGCCTCTTTTTCTAACGTATGGAGATAGAAAGAGGTTCGTTCGATTTTTGATTCCGAAACAGCATCGGAGTCCCACTGCAATTTCTTCAATCACCTCTCATCTTTCTTTCGTGGTTAACATTTTTTTTTAAATTGCACACAGGAAAACTCAGTGGCCCGGAGAAATTTGCGTGCGCCCGGAGATTGCATCTCAGGTGCGGAGAGGTGGTAACCCTAACCAGAATCTTAAACTTGTAACATTATTAAGCTAGAATCTTTTATGAACAGAATAAAACAATTTCAAATTGAAATTGAAAAATTTCAAACTTATTCTCCTGGATAGTTATTTAAAGTTATAGAAATTCCCTGAATTTTATAAGCTTTTGTGGTTGTTAAATCCCTAAATTTTCGCTGACCAATAAACTTCCCTGACTTTTTTAAAATTATTGTTGCCTATACGTTCGTTTTTCACTCACCAGGTTTCTTCTGCGCCTAAAGTTAAATTCTTATTAAATTTCTCTATAATCACTAGGAGCTATCTGTTTCAATTGCGAATTTCTAAGAAATACGTACATGAATAAAAAGACCCCCCCCCCTTGAGCTGTTACGTAATTGAGGTTCGGTCCCTTCGGTACACTTCTCAGGGAATATTGCACGGTAAGGTTCAGGACAGTTTGCAAGATTTATATAACTTAATTCGATGCGCAGTAGTATCATATGTCACCTGCGGTTGCGCAGTAGTATCATATGTCACATGCGGCTGCGCAGTAGCTTTTTGGCCCTTCGGAATATCACCGGATATGTGTACCCTGATTATTTTCCATATCTACAAAAAAATTGTGATGAAAAAAATCAAAATTTTAATTTTTTTGCAAACATAGAAAATAATTATGGTACGTATGCCCGGAGATATTTAGGAGGGCCAAAAAACTACTGCGCAGCCTGAGGTACCCTACAATACTATTCTGCATCAAATTAAGTTATATAAACCTTCCAAACTGTCCTGAACCTTACCATGCAATATTCCCTGACAAGCGGACATTTTCTTCGTTGAACGAACCTTGCCACAACCTCTCAATGCAATATTCCCAACCTTACATTTTGCAAGTTTCAGGAAATCTTCACGGAATTTGATGTGCTATCTGGGAGACAACTAGACATGATAGTTTAGCCAATCATCGAAGTTCGAAATGTTTTAAAGAGAAGGTGAATAAATAGTCGCATTAGCGGGTAATTACGAGAAAATAGTAAAATTAGTAACATTTTTTTCAAAATAGTGGCAACCCTCAAAAGAAGGGTCAAATACTGTCAATAGTGGCGCGAGTCCGAGCCCTGCCCTTACCTTAAAAATGCTAGAGGATAAATGATAGAAATTGAAACATATTAATTCTCTAGATTTAAAAAAAAAAACATGGTTTACCTTGAACATTCGGATTTTTGGCGCTATTGACTAATTTGTGAACTAAATATGGAGCAGCGACTAGCAAGCTTAGGAACATGAAAATGGGCCAAGTAGAAGGTCTAGTTTCAGTTCCAGTTCCACTCATTACTTCGGATACAGTTTGTTCCCACGCGGATTCATTGTTAGGATCTTGGCCTCGCAAACCTGAACGAGAAAATATTTGCATTAAAGAAAAATTAATGTTTAGATTAAAAAATTAAGGAAAAAAATATTTATTGAACTTACCAAGCAAGCATTTTGCTCTCCAATACAACCATTTTAAGAAACGTACTAAAGCAAAACTGCTTAACACTTGGCCAAACATTGCTCGTAATTTGCCCATGTTTTCAGCGACACCCAAGATTGCTCTGAAGGAACTCGTCATTGCGAAAAATGTTGATTCTAACATCATTGTAACCGATGAAAATGTGTGCACCATCGCCTCTATAGACTGAAAAGCTGGCCTGGTGCTTTCTTCTGCGTATTGCACGAATCTGAAATAAGAAAGATTCATTTTAATTAATCTTCAAGGCTGCCACACAGTCACTTGAGTCACACTTTTGAAAAAAAATCACTACAGTGACTTTTCTCCACCTCATTTTAGATTCTTTCTGAAAAAAAGAAGAAAATATAGCCAATTTATGTATGGAATCTATAGTAATTTTATGGTTTTCTAGTTCTCTAATAGCACGGAACGTTCCTGGAACGTGTAGAATGTTCGCCGCTTGGGAACGTTCCAAACAGAAATTACCGTGATCGTTATTATTATCAATAAATATCGCGTAAACCTTAAGTGATAGGTCAAAATCGATGTCAGTTTATAATATGGAAATCATATTATAGTGTAGTATATGCTGTACTCAAAACTAAAAAATGACATCCATTTTTACCTACCTCTTACGGTTTACGAGATAATTATTGTTAAATATAATAATAACGGAAGGTTCCCCTCAGCTCCCAGTGGAACGTTCCTGGAACGTTGCCAAGCAGCGGACATTTTACACGTTCCGGGAACGTTCCGTGCTGTTAGGGTTCCTACTCTAAATCTGAAGGTATAAAGATCTGCAACAAAATGATCCAAGAATGTGACAATCTTTTGTTTCTTTATATTGATATTTCATCTAATTTTTTAAATGCAAGCCGATAAAAGAAATGCGTAATTAAATGATAGGTGCAATTGCAGAATAGGGGCGTCACCTCTGTTTTGGCTGAACAAAAATAAATTTCGGCAACAAACTATTAGAATCTTTAATTTAACGATAAATGAAGCGATTTGACAAGGGAAAAGTTTTAAATTATTGTTACTTTTGTTACTACGATGTCTCAAATATGGGTCTGTCACGATATCGGAATGATCATATTTAACTCACCGTTTAGGTGCTTTTAAACATCCTTACGACCAGAAACACTGTAAATAATCGAAATTGAATGGTTCTTTAATTAAGCAAAATGTATTTAGATATTTTTTTATGCCGACATAAGCTATTATATCGTCTCAAGTGACAGCTGATGTGCGTGAAACTCTCCTTTTTTTGTCGACATAATAGCTTATGTCGGCATAAAAAAATATCTCAATACATTTTGATTAATTAAAAAACAATTCGATTTTAATTATTTACAGTGTTTCTGGCCATACGGAAGTTTAAAAGCACTTCAACGGTGAGTTAAATATGATAATTCCGATATCGTGACAGCCCCATATTTGAGACATCGCAGTCACAACAGTAACAATAATTTTAAATGTTTTCCTGTTCAAATCGCTTCATTTATCGTTCAATTACACATTCCAATAGTTTGTTGCCGAAAAAAAAAAAAAATTCCAGCCAAAACAGAGGTGACGCCCCTATTCTGCAATCTAACCAAATGATAATTTTTAGGTAGATCACAGTAGTCACTTTTTCTACGTGCATTAGCCTTAGATATAAATCAGACAAGAAGAATGTAGGAAAAATGGGGCACAATTGAATCGACTTCATGCCCTCCTGGTGTAAACAAAATTGAAGAAAAATATAATTATTCAAAGAAAAACAAACCTGTTTTCGACATCTCCACTAGGACCTCCAAATTGTCCACCACTGTATGGTGAATACCCGTAAGATCCGTATCCACCACCGTATGATCCATAACTGCCTAAGGAACCATAACCTCCGTAACCCCCATAACCTCTGTAACCCAAACTACTTCCCATTCCATATCCGCCTCCTATGCCTCCTCCTAAATAAGAAGAACCTATGCCTGAGTAATTATTATAACCAGGATAAGAAGAATTCGGTCGGCGAGATGGTACTGGAGGTGGAATTGGTTGAACGTTTGACCCCACAATTTGTGGTCCAGATCCACTGCACAAAAAATCAACACATGTTCGAAATAAGAAAAATACAGTACACTTTTTTAACATAAAATAATTAAAATTTACTTCAAAATACCTGGTTAGGACGTTAGATGAATTTCTAAAAGTGTTTGAATTAATAGCGTTCGATCGCTGTTGATTCATTTTTGACACAATTTAAACTCCCTCGAACGAAACAGCACAGTTTACCGAAAAAAACTATTATCGAAGTTGTCAGGCTATGCGACTTATTTACTTTTTAGAGATGTTATCTATATCGGCCAAAGGTTAATCTTTTCTGCACAACCATGATCGTGACGATTCATTTAGGTGTTCCAGAGAACTGTCAAATCCCAAGCAGACGATTTAACACAACCGTATTAAAAACAAAAATTGGTTGTAAACACGGCTTTCATTATTCTTTATGGGGTGCCAAACATGGCGAGTAATAATGTAAATTAAAAACTTGGCGTTCATTCCACTTCTTTCAGTTTCTCAGCAAGAAAAGCGAGGAAAACCAGAAAACCAAAACTATTTTTCCTTCATTTTCCCCTCATTTTCATTTTACGTCATTTGGCGCGCGTTAGTCACTAGATGGCAGTAGCTCTGTAGCGGGAATACATAATACAAATTTTAAAATCTTGAAAATGATCATATACGAAATTACGACTGTTGAAATTATTATAGTCTCGATCACAAAAAGTCAACAGCTCGAGAACTTGTATAAGTGATTCATGACTCATAAGTTAAGAAACTGATATTTTAATCATGTATGGATATGATGGACATTACATATTTGACATTACAACTTGTTCCACAACTATAAGTTGTTATAACTAAGGGGCCCAAATGTTTCATAACGTGTATGCTGAGATTATTTCGCGACTAAACAAATAATTCCCAAATGATTACAATCTATATAATTTGGAACAAAAATGGATTAATTAGGTATTTCATGCTGTGACGTCGGTTAGCAAGATGTCTGCACGCCGAGGGCCAAGCTTTATTTTTTTAATAACCCTAATAGCACGGAACGTTCCGGGAACGTTCCTGGAACGTTCCGCGGGCACCTTTGGAACGTTCCAGGGACGTTCCCGCAACGTGTAAAATGTCCGCCCCTTGGGAACGTTCCACTGGGACCTGAGGGGAACTTTCCATTATTGTTATTTTTAACAACAATTATCTCGTAAACCGTAAGAGGTAGGTAAAAATGGATGTCATTTTTGAGTTTTGAGTACCGCAAATACTACACTATAATATGATATCCGTATCATAAACTGACATCGATTTTGACCTATCACTTACGCCCTTACGGTTTACGCGATATTTATTGATAATAATAACAATAACGTTAATTTATGTTTGGAACGTTCCAGTGGAACGTTCCTGGAACGTTCCCAAGCGGCGGACATTTTACACGTTCCGTGAAAGTTCCGCTCGAACGTTCCGAAAGTTCCCGCGGAACGTTCCGGGAACGTCCCAGGAACGTTCCGTGCTATTAGGGAACTTGGAAAAAAATAATTTTTCACTATAGGTGTATTTGGATATTTTATTTTATTCTTCAAAAACTATTCAAATAAATAATAAAATCGTCACAAACAAAAATTCTCGATTTTATTATTTAATTGAATAGCTTTTGAAAACAATATCCAAACTCATAATAAATAGTCCAGTGCAGTATAGTATACCACTTCTGTATGCATTAATAGTGCCGCTCGGTACCTTTGGTTCAAAAAGTCGGCAAAAGTCTCTTAATTATGAATATCAAGGATGATTTCTCGAAATCCTGGTCATTTTTTGTTTAAACAATTTTTACTGACAATTTTATTATTTATTAACAATTTTTTATCCAAAATTATATTTAGAAAGCTCATGGAAAAACAAAACTCTTATGTTCAATAACAATTTCCATAGAACTAACCGTTTTCAAGTTAGAGCGTTATAAACAATTGAATTTGCATTAAAATTGACCTACTTGCGGCTGGATATCTCGACACCTATTGGACCCAAACATTTCGAAAAAAAAAATGTAAATCATTTCTCAGGACACTTGCTCCACGCAGAAATAAGAGATTTTTCCACGGAGCCAAAACTTTTGTTAATATTTGAGTGTTAAAATTGGTACTTTTTTAACTACTATACATTATGTACAACTTTTTGTACTTCTTAGTAAAAGAATTTTTTTACAAGGTCGATGCTTTTCTTTTTGTTTAACTATTGAGGAAAACACGCTGATTGCAAATACTTTTTTTATGTTGCAAAAATCTCAATGGTTATTTTTTTAATAACAATTTTTATAAAAAAATGTGTATATTTGATATAGCTTTCGTTTTTGAACGTGATTCTCAAATTAGATAAAAAAGAAAAACTTTGTCTCTTATATATTTTTATTTAATTGAAATAATATGTTAACTATGGCCTTATAAACAATTAATTGCAAAATAAACATTGGTCTGTGCTACCTGTAATTTTATTCCTAAGGTTGTCGATTTGTTCAGTTATTCATCTAGTAACTTCCCAATAATCTTGCTCTGAAAAAATCGTTCTTTTGTCAATAACAATTGTTATCAACAAAAACTTAGTTTAACAAAACCTGCTCCTTTTATATTCGCGTTTCTTGCATCAGGCACAAACAAAAACTTTTGTTGAGTGCTGAGGGGAAAAATGGACCAAATGCATACGATTCGGTCCATTTATGCCCTATTTTGTTAATATCTTCGTGAAAACTAATTTTTACAATCTCACCATAATGAGAAGGTATTGTTTTTATGTGAAAACTGACTGTCGCGGATTTCTTTAAATCTCCACGTTTCGAGACCCCCTGAATAAAAAAACCGATTTTACGACAGTGTCTGTCTGTCTGTCGTCGTCTGTATACCGGATAACTTTTGAAAGACTAGTCGAATTGGATTGTACTATGGCACACAGTTTTAGGGACCAAAATGAAAGATCGAGTTCGTTAACCAGCTATTTTGGATGCAAATTAAAAAAGTTAGAGCATTTTCACAAGTTTTGTGACCATTTATTTCAAGATTTAAAAATTCTATGTACAGCTATTTATAGTGCTCGGAAACTTGAACAATTTATTCTCATGACTTTTTTCGATAAAAGGAAAATTATCAGAGTTTTCAAAATCCAAAAAAACAAACGAAAATTAACATTTTAAGCCAAACAATGCACGATATGAAAAAAAGTCAATCCGAGAAAAAAGTTGCTTTTTGAAAGCCCTACATGATTATCATAACAACTTCTTGAATTTAAAAAAAATCGGAAATTCAAATACTGGTCGCACAGAAAATAATGAAAAAACAAAAATTCCATTTTGCGGTCAAACTATTCAAGATACAAAAGAAAATGAATCAACAAAAATTGTGCACCCAAAAAATATCTACAAATTTGTTGTCAATCACTTTTTTATAGGACACGTATAGTTTTTGTTTTATTCGTAAAAAACACTAAATATAAAAAAAAATTTTTTGGGCAAACGACACAAAATACGAAAAAAATTAGTGAGATAAAAGTTGTTCACCAAAACAGGAGCTACAAATTTGTTATTAATCATTTTTTGACAGGATGTGTAGTTTTTGTTTTATTCGTAAAAAACAAAATAAAAAAAAAATAAGTTTTGGACAAATAATACAAGCTATGAAAAAACTGAATAAACAAAAGTTCTCTTCCAAAAAAGAGTGAAAAATCATTCAAATTTCTCATGAATAATTTTTTGATAGGACGCATAGATTTTCTTTTAATCGTAAAAAATGATTAAAAATAATTTTTTTTTTTTTGAAAAACGACACAAGAGACGAAAAAAATGAAAAGACATAAGCTACAATAACATTTTATTTGACAACAGTTTTAGCCTAAATTATATCTACAAATTTGCTTAGAACCATCTTACGCTAGGACGTATATTTTTAGTTTAAATCGTAAAAAATAAAATTGCAAATAAACAAATTAAATTTATGGAAAAACGACACAAATTACAATAAAATGTTTAATAATAAAATTGTTTTTTCATAGGATGCGCACTTTTTTTTAATAATAAAAACAATACAATGAAAATACGTATGTTTCAATATCAATGCATATATTTATGACTTGTAATAATATAAATGTATTGAAATGATAGATTTTTCAGGGTAGCTGAGAATAAAAATTAGTGAAAAATAAGAAGCAAATATTAAGGTAATCATTAAAAATAAAACTTGTACATTATTTTACAAGATCTGAATAAGTAGCCCCAGACCGATGGTACACAAATAAATATATTAATATACATTTCATATAAAAGAGTTAAACATAATGTATAATAATACATAGTTCGCATTTTCGACAAAATCGAGTGCGAAGCACGAGATACGTGATGAGAATGTGTTCGTTAAAGCCGAAGGAGCTTTAACAAAAGAAAATTCACAATCACCAAATTACAGTTGTCGATGCCTTGACCTTTAATTTTAAAAGGCCTGCGCACAAATGTGGGGCAAATACAAATGAGATTTTTTAAATATAAGTTCATTTGAAAAATGGTTTTTATTTTTTAAGAACTATTTAATGAAATAATAAAATGATAATAATTATTATTATTCATTACGAACATATTACAAAAATAAAGTTTGACCAATAACTTTTATCCAGTATTAGGGCTCAGTCCCATGGAGGACATGAAGGTAAATTAGTAGAATCAAGGATATATATTATAATATCTTTGTACTGAATTAAGTTTTGACCCATATTATATTGTTCGGCTCTCGGCATGCAGACATCTTGGATTTCTCCCACCCAATCTGAAAACCCCTGAAAACCTAATGGACTCTGTTTGACGTTTTTACTAGGTGGCGCTGCGTGGGGACGAAGCGTTTGTGAATCGAAACAGCGTTTTTTGGAACAGAGGACAGTGTTTTTTTGTGTCCCGTTGTTCGCTCACCGGAAATAGTTTTAATTGCTTTGTTAATCGTTTGACAGTCTTAAATCGGTTCGTGATTCTGTTTCCAATAGACATTGCGAAGAATATTTTGCAAGACGCGTTCAACTCCCTATATTTGCACTACCTAGCATCGTTTTCGTTGTCCTGTAAATACTGTGTAAGTACTCCACAAAATCTATAAAAATGCCTACATGTCAATTACATTTGAGAAATATTTTCCTATTTTGGTACAAGGCGACCGATTCTCATTCAATTTGTGATTTCTTAGTCATAAAACTTTGAGGGCGATGATGTTACTCCGAAAAGTCATCTATGTTAGACACAAATTTTTTATGATTATTACCCTCATTTTTATGTCTATTTTTATCGTGAATTTATGGCCTAGACAGTACTGTCTTATTTCAGACTACATTTATTGCAGTTTCGATGATAAATCAAATAATAAGAAATTTCACAGCAGGTCAATGACTTCAGAGAATTAATCCGATTGTCTTTTTTTAGAGATAATTTGACAGCCTTATAATTGATTTTTTAATCAGTGTGTTTCTATCACTCCATTTATTTTATTTGTTTTGCAGAGCTGTTACAATAATCCAGGAGAATATTTGTGCATAGTTTTAAAGTTGTTTCACCAAATTCTTTCATTTATTAAAGGAACGATTTGGTGAAACAAACAGCATCACATTAACATAAAAGTGACTTTTTCAAATTTTTTTCGACATAAAAAAAGAAGGAACTTCTTAAACTAGAAAAATATAGCGTGTAAGTAATATTATTAATCCCAGATGCACATTTCTATTCTTTAGCCTTTGTCCTTTTTTTCTTTGTTTATTTTTATAACGGCTCATTTTCATAGAAGTTTAAAAAATTTGCTAAAGTATTGGCAAAGAAATTATTGGAAAATTTGATTTAAACTAAATTCTTTACCATTTTATTTTTGGTGAAAAAAAATTATATCTGTTAATAATCATTTTTATGCCATTTTGAATTATATTCTTCAAATATTTTTGCACCCTTTTTATGATGAAATTATAATTCAGCCACATTCTAGAATTGAAAATTAAGTATGTAGGAGCAGTTAAATAAATATTAATGTGGAAAGTATTTTCGAATTTTCAATTCGAGTAAATTATTAGGAGCATCCACATATTACATGACTTTCTGAAAGGAAGGGGGGGGGGGTACCCTAAGGTCACAAAGTGTCACGTAGAGGGGTATTGCAAAGATTTTGTAACACGTGATGCTTCTCTAATCAAACAATACAATTTAAATCTGTGACGATATACTGAAGACCAATATACTATCCACATAAAAAATTCAGTAGTTTATAAGGCTTTCGTCTAAACTCTAAGTAATCTGCTAAGTTAATTTGCCGTGTAAGTTATTCTTTAAATTATATCAATGTTCATTATTCATTGCTCGATTGACGATTATATATAATTACATTTCGATTTCGTATTTAAAAAGAGGAAGATGACATAACATTTATGGGGGGGGGGTCACTGAAATGTCACAAAGTGTCACAAGTGGGAGGGGTGAGTCAAAAATCATTAAAAATAGCTACACGTAATATGTGGATGCTCCCAATTATGTTTTTCTATTTTATTTGCACTTATTTTGCTGAAAGCTTTGTTAAAACCTTTTTCACACAAAGACTTTCAATGCCATGAAAAGGATCTTGAGTTTAAAAATCAGTTCTTCATACCTGGATTGTGATTCATGATAGGTATTTCAGTATGGAAGGAGGAGGAGTGTTGACCGCGGAACGCAGTCCAGCCCGTGCTAATTTGCACGTTGCTTTTACTGAGAAAGGGGAAGTAAAAGAACGACGAGAAAAGTTTCTCACAGCCAAGTACGGGTCACATCAAATGTCTCTTATTAGGAAGAGACTGGCTGTGGAAATGTGGCTATTTGATGAGCTGCAAAAGCTGTATGAGACAGTGGTAAGCCAAGACGTATTTACATCCGAGGAATTATTTCCTTCTTAAAAATTATATAGCCGCCCGTCAAGAAGGGGCCTAGCTATCAGGGTATCTAGCAAACCGGGAAAACTAAGAAAACCCCGGGAATTTTATTAAGGATCGGGAATTTTTTCTTCTATCGCAAAATCTAATTTTTCCTACTTTATCTTTTTTTTTATTGTTTACCCGAGAATCAGAGAGAGGCTAATCTGATTGCTTTATGTAACGTGTAAGATACCGTGAAAGTTTTTCGATGTTTGCTTAAGTTCTTTTAATATTAATTACATGAGATTACAAATTTTGTCTCCTAATTAGTTTGGAAGCTATCAGAATTCTCAATAGAGAAGTCGGAATCAAGGCATTTTGTTAATTATTTAAAAAGATATTGGAAAAATTGTACAAATTTCAATGTTTTCTTCAAATTCAAATAAAATCTAATATAAACAACAATAGAAGTTGGTGCTATTTTATAGAAATTAACCTTTAAAATGATCCCAAGGACACTGAGAAATGTTTACTAGATTTGATTTACATTTCAAGAAAACATGGAAATTTGCAGTACTTTTGCAATATCCGTGGCAATATAGCTTTCAACTAATTTGAGAGAATGAATTTTGAACTCTCATATTATTAATATTGCAAGAACTTGAGCAATAAGCAATCATAAATAAACAGGTGGTGGAATACTCTTGATCGGCAATGTAGTTTTGATTAATATTTATCACTTCAGTCTGTAATTCAGGATAAGTTTGGCTCGCGTAAATAAATCATTGTTTTCTTTACTGCATACATATTGTATATGTATATTATGTTAAAATTCCCATTTCTGTACGTTGGTTTGGGACAAATTACAAGAAGACATCTTTAAATTGGTCGAGAAAAAACCCAGGAATTTAATATTGCCTAGTCATTAGACACCCTGCTAACATTTGAGTAAGTCGCCTGAAGTGCGTCAAAAATAGTTATTCAGAATATTCAGGTGACCTATTCAAATATTATTTAGGCCCCTTTTTGAAGCATGACTTTAATTATAAAACATAATTTTATAGAATTCATGTTTGAAGAGAGGCAGTGTAAAACTAAATAACCAACCCTCTTCCGAAAATGTGTTTATTGCATAAAAAATTCTTTAAAAATAAAATAAACGTTGTGTTAAAAGGATTCTTTTAATTCTCATTTTTTAATGTCGTAATAAACAAATTATTTAACTTTTAGTTAAAATGTTAGCGTATTTCTTGAAATTCATACCTCGGAACAAAATTTTTATTTTAAAAAAAGTTGAACGTTCGATTTTTATTGCTACCAAAAACCGATTTTCAAAACTTGTGAAATTGTATCCTCAAAATTCGTGTGCGATTTATTCGGAAATGGCGTCCATTTCTTCGAAACTGCATAACTTTTTCTAATCAAACGTTATTGACTTCAATTCAGCAACACTTCAGTTCGATACTATATTTTTATTTTATCATAAATGGCGATTTTGATACAGAATGTTTTGCTTTGACCCTTAAAAATTCCGATTTTCTTGGTTATATAGTTCTGTTCTGCCACCCCTCACTTTAGCAAATTAATCAAAAATCTATACAATATATTATGTATTAGGTTTTAAAATATAAATATATATTAATGATTTCGGGAAAGAAAATATTTAAATAATTATTAGAATTACATCAAAATATGAAGAATTACTGCCTAATCCTTATACCTATATAAATTTGAACATGAAACCACTTAAATCCAAGTATATTAACAGGGTGGCCACTGGACCGGGAATCCGGGAAATGACAATGAATTAATTTTTTGACCCAGAATATATTAAATTCTTATACCTAGTTAGAAAAACCTATTCTAGTCCAATTTTAAATCCTTTGTAAATGCTGAATTTCCAACTTGTAATTGCAGAACTTTAGACACTTTAAATTTAAATTGAATAATTTTAAATTTATGTTGCTTTTCAAAATGTAAATTATCCAGTTTTGCATTTTTTTTAAGTCTTGGAGGCGGATTACTCAATTGTGAAGGCTAGAATTTGAAAATCTAATGTTAAATTGTTCAATTGAGAAAGTTACATATTTAATTAATGTTTACTTAAAACCTACTAATGAGTAACTTTTTGTTTTCATTTTTGGTTACATTTTTTCAAGCCAATTTAAGTCTATATTTTCTGCAAGTGTAAATACTTTCACATTTTTTAACTTCAATTTTAAAACTTATAATTGATTATTTTAACTTAAGCGTTAAAAGATAGAACAGTTTAATTGAAAATCCTAAAAATTCAACAAGTTTAAATTCATATTTTCAAAACTGTAAGGTAATTTAAATATTTCTCAATTATACAATTGAATAGGAGGCTTTAATTTTAATACAATTTTTATTTAAATCGTTCAAAATTTAATTTACCTGAAATTTATGGCTCTTGCAATTCAATAATTGTTTTGAATTACATAAAAGCACACAAAATTGAATAATTTCAGATTGAAGTATTCAAAATTAGACGACTAAATTTTAATTGTTCGAAATTTCAGTTTCAAAGAATTTTATACTATATATTTGAAATTCATCCACTTTGAACTCAAAGCGTTGAAAATAGAGCAATTTTTAACTCGAAACCTTATTAGAGTATGAGATTTGAAATTGAAAATGTTCGTAATTTATTAATTTTAGATTCTACTATATGAATTCAAGTTGGAAGCCTTAATAGTTGAAATTGAACAATCCAGATTAAAAAGGTTATTCACAATTGAGTATTTTGATGTTGAAAGCTATTTAAATATAACGAGTTTGAATTTAAAACGTAGGTACAAGATTAAATAATTTCAAGTTGAAAGTGCTTGAATTATTGTACAACTTTGTAACTGAATTCCTTGATAGTTTAACTTAATAGCACCAAAAAATGAATATATATCATTTTCATTGTTATAGTTTTAGATAAGTTTAGTTTACAAACATTCAATTACTTTGTTTCTATTTTATACTCTAGAAGATTATAAAATTTCAAAGCGAAAGCGTTAATAATGTCACGATTAGGTACAAACTAAAAATGCCCAGAATTAAAGAATTTCAAATTAAAATTTTCAAAATTGAACGAGTTAATTTTTAAATCAAAAATAATTTCAAATTCACACAATATTGATAATTAGATAATTAATAACATCCAAAAAACAGATATATTTATCATTAAAACAAAGTTTAAAATTTACGCCGAGTCTAAACGTCCGGACAGTCGCACAGTGGGGCGAAATGAAAAAACGATGTTCAAAATAACCGTGTAGGTCACAATTCTTCATCGATTTTTAATTTTTTTTTTCAAAAAATTCAGCATTAAGATCTCAAGAAATCTGTCGAGGCCGATTTTTGTTTGTTTAAAGTTTTATAGAGCTGCAAATAGAGAAAAAAATGTTGATTTTTTGAATTATTCTTTTTAATTCTCTGTGAAAATTTTTGTCAGTGGCATCAGGCCTCAGGTTTGATGCACAAGGGTCGGTGGAAGAAAAAAAAATTGTTGACATGTCAAGTTATTTGTTATAAACAAATATTTGCAACAAATAGCCAGTATGATGGATTATGTTTTTGTGAAGCATATTTATGAATCGAAATCGCTCGTTCAGAGCAACGAGGTTACATGTGATCATGAAAATGTGGTATCCGATATCATTTGTTAACTTTATCAACAAATAATATAAACAAATGCATGATTTGAACAGTTTTAGGCAGAAACAAACCGAATTTTCTTCCGATTGTCTTCGAATCTCATTGCCTGTGAAGCACATTGATGTATGTTTATCAACTGATATAATTTGTTAAACTTATCAACCATCATTATAAACAAATGCATGCTTTGAACAGTTTTAGGCAGAAACGAACCGAATTTTCTTCCGATATCTTCGTCTTTCGACTCACAATATCATTCAACGCATTATATCAGGTAACGAAAATAAATCAATGAGCATCGCAGGCAATGAGACTTGAAGACAATCAGAAGAAAATTCGGTTCGTTTCTGCCCAAATCTGTTCATAGCATGCATTTGTTTATAATAATTGTTAATAAATTCAACAAATGATATAAGATGACAAAAATACATCAATTTTCAGCACAGGCAATGAGATTCGAAGACAATCGGAAGAAAATTCGGTTTGTTTCTGCCTAAAACTGTTCAAATCATGCATTTGTTTATATTATTTGTTGATAAGGTTAACAAATGATATATTATACCACATTTTCATGATGACATTTCACCTCGTTTGTACTGGCCATTTGTGCTATGTGTGCTACTTGTGCATCAAACCTGAGGCCTGATGCCGCTGACAAAAATTTTCACAGAGAATGAAAAAGAATATATAAAAAAATCAACATTTATTTCGCTATTTACAGCTCTATAAAACTTTAAACAAACAAAAATTCAAAAATCGGCCTCGACAAATTTCTTGAGAATTTAATGCTGAATTTTTTGAAAAAAAGAATTGAAAATCGATGAAGAATTGTGACCTACAGGTTATTTTGAACATCGTTTTTTCATTTCGCCCCACTGTGAGTCGGTACGTTTATAAAATTGTCGAGCCAAAATTTTATTTTGAATTTTTTAACTGTTTTTAATTTGTATTACTAGTAATCTGCAAAAATAATCTTAAGTGCCGAACAAAAATCTTCATAAATTTCCATGTCAAGAACAGAACATTTTTTTTTAGGATAAAAATATTAATTTAATTACTAAAAAAAATCAAGTCTGAATAAATTTGGAAAACTTATTAGGTATATGTGACATTCCGAAAAGAAAGGGCCCACTTTTTCGGTATACAGTTACGTATAGAGACATATAACCAGATAATTTCCCGACATTTTAAGTTCAGGACGAACCCTCTAGGTTGAAAAATGAGTCGTCGGGGCTATTTTGAAGTTGTAACTTCGGAAAGTCGCTTTTCAAGAAAAACGAATCTAAAGTTGGCGAGTGCCATAAGCGAACGTGCTTAAGTTTTTGTTCAAACATAAAATTTACCCACTTCCGGGACTTAAGTATAATGTCACGAGATAGAGCATAGATTAAACTGTTTAAAGTATGATTTCTCTATGAAATTCCAAAATCGATACTGTTGACCTTTGTTCATAAAAACGAGAAAATCTCCTAAACTACGTTCTACAAAGTGGACCCTTTCCGTTCGGAACGTCACATATATTGAAAATAATTCTAACGCTTGACTGTAAGGAATAATACAAATCTTTGTTTGCGAATTTTTAGAATGAAACCGGAAAAGGCCGGGAAGTCGACGTAGACATCGATGAAATTTTGGATATGGATAACGATGATGTTAGACGAGGTTTCTTGCAAGTAAGTTTCGTATTCGACTCAAATGACTCTTATCATAATATAACAAATTTCAAGCCTCAAAACAATTTTTACAGGAACTGCTCGCTGATGCGAAGAAACCACCTCACGATGTAAAAGTAAGTAAAGAGAAATTAAATTTTCATTAAAGTCAGAAAAAAACGTTATAGACTATAAAAAGTAAAGCATAATAGATTTCAACCAAAAAATAAAAATATTGAAATTCTCTGACAGAAATTCATTAACGATCTGCTCGAGAAAGCAAAGACTCTGTGAGGAGTTAGCATCAACTATGGGACCTTCGTAACGAATCAAAAAATTTGCGCACTTCTCAAACATCAAGGCCTTTCGATCAAGTCTTGAGTCTGTGCGCTCAAAATGCGCCGATGGAAACCACATGGATATTACAAAAAATTGAGCCAACGTCGTCGAGAAAAGGATACCTAATCGTGCGAAAGAATAAGTATGGCTCTGGTTTGACAAAGATTTATTCGAGTACGCATTGTTTCATATTGAATCATCAAAGTATTTAACGATGTTTCTAGAAATAATGTCTGTGCGCATCGCACAATAAGGACCGAAGGTATTAGTACACAAACTACCTTTCCCCCAAAACGAAAAATAGGTCCTCAGAAAGTTAGACGGTCGACGTTAGAACGAACAAAAATTAAGGCCAGTAAAACAACCCCGCGCAACGATTTCTTTCCAACCACATGAATAAGAAAAATCACCTCCCGTTCCAAGTAGAAATTACCGAGAGTGTCATGTGAGATTGAGCATTGAGATTAAATATTATTCTTGTAATTATCCTCGACACAGACTTGCCAATACCAATTCGTTATAATAGAAGGTATAAAACCATAGCGAGCAATAGGAATCAGTTTTAATTCATACTCTGTATCGTGTTAAGTGTTCTCTTAGGTATGTTAACAAATCAAAACTAGTTTGGCAGTAAAGTTTTAAGTAGTGGCACTCTTACGTCTTAAGTTTCTATTCATTAATCTCAAGACCGTCGTTCTATTTATTTTACGAACACCGTCACCTAATATTACTTCCATTAATATAGTTCAGTGCGAATGAAGTGCCAAATAGCTTATATTTACCGTAAAAAAAACACCAGAACTTTACACTGTCTCATCAGAAGCTTTCATCGTTAGTTCCGTAGGATTATCATCTTATATCATTATATCATTCTCATATCATCGCCGAAGTCGATTTACGGTGTACAGAATTTAACTTAATGCATCGCATTCCCGAAGAAAAGATCTCAAAGGTTTTCAATCGATTTTAATTTTTTTTCTGAAATTGGTACTTAACATTTTGCGTTTAGAGTACGGTAGACCAGTGTTTTCATATTAAAGGAAACTGGAATTGTGAATACTGGTCTCTCTACCCTGCACCAAATTGGTACTTAAGGATCGACCGAAAATCGAAAACAGAATTCGTGAAAGTAATTTTGCCCGTCTCACGGTGGGGTAAAAGGTTTTTCTGAAAACATTAATCTAGAGCTTGCAGTTTTGAGCCGACTTTTAAATAAAAGTCAAATAAATTTCAAGGAGATTTGTGAGAGCGGATATTTGAATGTTTTTAAATATTTCTTTATTTAACAACAATTACTTTGGATTAACAAAAGTAATTCAGTATTGTTTTTACGAATATTCCGAAAAAAAAACAGTCTCCAAGTATTTTTATAGTTGAAATAGCGCTTAATAAAAAATATAAACATTTTCTTAAATATTGTAACTTGCTGGATACCATTTATAGGGAGCGTCTTTACTCATTTTATAAAGTTTTACATAAATATGAGTACTTTCAACAAAATAGAACGGTTTATCAAAAAAAAGAACTAATTTCAACTTTATTGTTGAAAAAAATCGCTTCAAAATTGTAAGCACTAGACTAATTTGTCTGGAAAACCATTTTTTGCGCCTGGGTCATTGTCATGGAATATAAGACTTTTCAAAACCGTCCGTTTTTTGATCGATTACATTTTTATTCATCATCTTCGAAATAGAGATCTTTATATTACAAAATGGGAATCGCAACTCTTCGCTGAAATCTCTGAAATCGACATTTGCTGCAAAGCCTTTGTAGATCTTTGTTTTCTAGATGAAATTAATCATTCCCGAACTTGTATGTCACATATCTTGATTACAGCACAGCATATCCAGTTCTCGAAAAAATAGATTTAGGTGCGACGTTATTTTGGATTCGGTGTCTCTGGAGATTTCCTTTGTGGAAATTATGGTGCTGTTCCTTTCCAAGGACGCGGTCGTGTGAAGTGCTCGAATATCCTAGACTATTTGTTGAAAGTTTTCGTTAGTTTATTGCTAATTGAACGTTTTATAAATTCTATTTATGCCCCTTGTCAGATGAATTTGCAAAAAACGTTTGCTTAGGCGTTTAGGGTCCCTTTTTAGGCGACAATTTTTGGGGAATGATTCTGATCGAACCCAGTAGTGACCTAATTCATTTCTTCTCGCTGTGAAACGTACGTATTACCAATTTGGTAGGTAAAGAAATAAAACTGGAGTCAGCGTGAGCTTATGTTAGCTTTCGTCCCTTGCACTGGCATTTAATTATACCCACGGCTTTATAACAAGTTGGATTTAAAATCATTATATTGACCTCGAAAGTAGGATAAATTTCTTTCATGGATTTTAAAATACTTGAGAAAAATATCTGCACAATTTAATTCTTAATTTTGAAGAAAGTGTTTAATTTAATTGAACTGCCTTTATCTCATCAGTTTTTTCAAATCGAGTTAGTTTTAGTGTTGTTTTTAAAACCGGGAGATTTTGTGATTTGTGATCTATTTTAAAAGTTAAGGGACATTAAGACTATGTAATACTTATCCGATTCGTATTTTATCGACATTTTTCCGGAACCACTTGCGTCTGCACGAATTGAAATCGAGTTTTTGAGAAATTAGATGAAAAGAACTAAGAAACGTTTATATGGTCCTAAGTTTCGGGAATTGCAAAAAAAAATTATTTTTGATAACATTCGGAATTTTGTGTTGTATTTCCAGAAATCTAGGATCATACAAATGTTCCTTAGTGCCTTTCATTTAATTTGAAAAATGTTCAACTCGATATTTCAATTGTCAATTCGTGTGTACGTGAGTTGTTGCGAAGAAAATGTCGTTAAGGTAGGAATCAGGTAAGTATTACATGGCCTTAGGTATTGCATAGTGCAAAAGAAAACTGGACCAGCCCAAAGATCAATCTATACTCTAAAGCAATCTGAACACGCTTCTTTTTATATAAGTAATATTTTTATTTGATGTGCATGATTTCTTGTGCATTCCTGCATTTATCGTATTTTATCAACATGTACTGGCCTGCAGTGGAATAGGAAACTGACAGCATTTTTTCAAAATTGGGAGAAAGAGATTCACTAAATAAAAATAGATTTGAAAATTTAATTTCAAAGGACAAAAGGTTTATTGTAGGGTGCTCCGATTTTTTGTCATCTTCCTATTTATGTCACTGTGCATTTATAATGTGTAATTTAAATTATGTTTGGGCATTATCGGGGGGTACGTAACTTCTAAAATCAGGGTAAATAGGTTATTGTAATTACTTTACAATCAACTTGATATCACTTGCCATTGGGCATTATATAATCATTGATTTAAAACTCTTTATTTATTTTGAAAGTCTCAAATCTAAACCTCTATTTTTTGCTTTCTATTATAAATGGTTTACTTGTGAAAATATAAAATATCACAAAACTTAAAGTTAAAAAGGGTTCCATTTTCAAATCTTAAAGTTTAATGTTAAATGATTCATATTTTTATGTTGCAAGGATTCCTATTTTTATGTTGCAATTTAAAACTTAACGAATATAAAGTTGTTCAATTATGCATTTTTTATTTTAAATTACTCATTTTCTTAAGGTCCACGGAAAAAAATTAGCATTGAATTAAGAAAATTTTTCTTTTTAAATTAAAACTTTTTTTAATTTTTTATTTTCTATTGTGATATTTTCATTTCTAATTTTCGAAATCTCCAAGCTAAAATGGGTTCAATTTTTTCAATTCCGATTATAAATTGGGCAATTATAACTTGAATAATTATGTGAAATTGTTAAAGTAATGAATTATTTAAAATTGAACTCTTCAAAATAAAATGTATTCAATTTTTAGAGCTTCATAGTTCATATCATGTTATGTACCTCTCGGGCGTTAATAATATATACTTAGAAAATAGTTAGAGATCTAAAATTAACAACGAGACTTAGAATATTACTGAGATCAATTCTTTTTGCGGATAAGAATAAGTTTCAATACGCATGGATTTCTTGTTTCTTGACAAGATTGTACAAATACAAAAATTCCACAAATACTTCAGAATAATCGAGGTTTACAAGCTGCTTAATTTTTGTATACTGTTGGACTCTGTACGCAGCTTTGTAAGGTACGACACGTTGACTGCCATGTTTTAAAAACAAAAATAGTTTCTACAATTTTATTGATATTTTTAATAAGGCACTCGCAGTGCTTCAAAGACTTATTTTTCAATGCAACATATCTAAACTTGACTAAAGTCTTTCTAACAGAGAAATCGGACTGGTTCATTTTCTTCGTTTCATTTTATTACCATAGTATTTTTACACAACAAGATCTCTCGTTTTCCGGCTGCAGTATTATAATAATTTTAAAAATCTGGAGAACTACCAATTATAATTTTATATTTAAAGTCAGGATTAAAAATTCTTTAATGTTGAAGTGAATTCTAGATAATTCAGATTGCAACAGTAAAATAAAGTTTACTCGATAAAAATTCGATATTAACACTTTGAACTGCTCAATTATACATTAAGGACAAAATAAACATAAGGCATTCCTTGGCAGTTAACGTGTACGAACCTCGCCTTTTGCTCGTTGCTCAAGAATAAAAAAGCAAGAATAGTTACTTTTGTGCATTGCAGACTGAAGGCTTTACTTGAATTTGTCGTATGAACGTCATCGTGTATCTGTGTCTGTCATATAATAATTATTTTTGATTAAGCTCGAGGAAATTCAGCCTCATATGATTTTTTCTCAGAAGTATTTTGGAGATGAAAGTATTTTTAAAAACTGCTTTATCTTCTCACTATAAAGGAATTTCTCTGAGAAAAAATGATTTTGGGTAGAACGCTTTCCGCTCTAATTATGTACTACTGATTGGTTGTGTGGCAATTATAAATTGAAATAACAATCATCGTAGCACCTTAAGTCTCGAAAGTTATGGGAAAAAGAGCACATCTAGATTTCAGCTTTGTCTACACTCATGCCTTAAAAACATCGCATTTATATACATATAATCGATATAGTAAATTCAAAGTGAATGGCTGCAACACTTCCGCATTTTTCAAAGTTTCTACTAATTACTTATCCACGGGGATTTAACATGTTTTTCGAGCAATTAACATTTGCCGCACAAAAGGCTCGACTACCCTCGTAGATTTACTAGATTGCAATTATGATTGTTCTGTGATATACAAATTTGATTCTTTGGCGATTACTTGCGAGTAGAGGGAAGAAGTTGAAGTATTGCAACCAAAGAATAAGTGTACTAAAATTAATAAAAGCGTAGAATAAAGTAACTTCGCAAACGTATATTTACTTTGATAGGCATAGCTAGTTGTGAACAAGTTGTATTTTCTGATTTTTATACGTGTGTGTATGCCTGTGAAGCATATGAAAAATCCAAGTGGACATTACAAATATATCATGGTAATTGTGAACATTTTAAATTTAGGAGCGAAAGAATGAGGAGTTGTTCTTACTTTCCTTTTGTTAAACCGAAAACTAGAGGTGTATACTCGTCAACGAAAAAAATTATTATTTCAATTTTATGCGAAATTAATAGTTGCATTACGTATTAATAAACCGAGAAAAGAATCTCTGACATGCGACTTTTTGTATTTTCCTGACACTATTGTGGACATTTTTCAAGTTTAAAATTGTTAGATCTGTTTTATTTATAAATATTCATATTTTCATTTTAAAATTTCTTTATTGTTACTTTAGAATTGAGATTACATTTTTATTGTGTAGTAGGAGCGAAAAGATTTATTTCGTTCATTCGTAAAAAGTGGTTTATGTAATTAATAAATAGATTTCATCAACTTCATTCTGCAGCCAAAGATTTTATCACTGCAATAACTTCCATAATATTTTGCTTTTGTTTGTATAATAGTGTGAACAAAACTTACAATTTAATTTTAATTTCTTTCTATTGAATTAATAAGTTTTTTATTAGTTTAATTGTAGGTTTACAAAATTATGAAAAATAAGTTTTTTAAAAAATATATCTTAATAACTAATAAGGTTTAGTATTATTATCACGCATGTGTTGATTTTTGCAATTTCGGTTCCCTAATTCTGTTTTACAGTTTCTCCAATAATTATTTGATTTCTGTTTGATATATATGTATATTTGTATCAAAAATATCTTTCACAAATTAAAATTGTTCAATTTTAATTCTTGTTTGGACCTGGAGAATTTTATTAAATATGTTTTAAATTATAATTGTATTTTTATTTTAATAGTTATCCAGTTTTCCTTATTTTTATGTTTTGTGCTTTATTCTTTTTTTCTGTTTCTATGATATACTAAGTATTTTCAATTGAATACAATACATAAATTTATAATGCAAGAATCTAAATATTTACTAAATAATGAAAATAGTTGCAATTCATTAAAAAGAAAATTCAGGAATGCCTAAAACTTACATTCAAAAATGCCCGCGTCTCTTCTACTATAGTTTCGATGCTGATTCTGATTGGTCCATGAACAAGAAATGCAAACATAACCTTGAACCTTCTCGCTTGTGCGGATTGTGATGTTTGCGATCTATGTTTTTATAAACATTCTATAATAAATCACAATTTTATTCATAAAATTCGTTGTTAAATTAATGAAAAATTGTACGAAACTGCCGCAGAACCATGGATGACGACGCACGTACTATTTGGTGTGGTAATTTGAGCGAGAAAGTTACAGAAGAGATTCTGTATGAGTTGTTTTTGCAGGTGAGTTCATGAATTTGATTATTAATTAATGTCTCTCTTCGTTGCATTCTTTACTTTGCAATTTAGGTTTTGAGAAAGTCTGTTTTCCTCTTTTTACTTGCAGCGCCAAAATTTAACAAAATATAATGCGCGATTTGGAAAAGTTTGGTGGATTTTGTGTTTGCGTGGTGTTTGTGTACAAAACATAACCTCATATTACGACCTTGTTTGTCTAAAGGCTTCCAAAGGATCAGATTTCGTTATAATTTGTATAGTTCTTACATTTTGGAACGTTATTTGCCTACAGAAAAATGCAGGTTAAGTTTTATTTTAACATTCAGTAACTTATTGCATTTTAAATAATAAAAAATAATTAAACTGTTTAATTTGAATTATATACCATAATTTTTAAAAAAAGTTGAGTTTTGTTTGTAATACTTCAATTCTATTTTTTCCAATTTGAAGCTATGAGTTTTGAGTCATTCGCTCTCGAATGTTTCCTCCTGGAAAGTATAATACAACCTCATTTTGAATTTGTCAAATTGTTATGATATACGGCAAAAAGCCCAGTTATCGCCTAGACCCCAGTGATCGCCAACTGACAGATTTTTATGAGAAAAATAAGAAATAAAGCATTTAAAAAATGTTTTGAAACAAAAATGTTTAGTAAATTTTAGTATTGATAAACCCAATAACGTATACGTTATTGGGTTTATCGTTATTTTAAACTAAAAGTTTAAAATATATATTTTTTAAACTTTTAGTTTTAATTTTATTAAAGAAAAAAATGTGCCCGCGTTAGCGTTCGTTTTTCTTACCTTTAATGTGGGCATTTCGACTGCATTTTTTCAAATATCACAACTATTCTAACTTAAATCGACAACTTTGATTCAATAAACCCGTGATACTGACAACATTAGCTGTGCGGGGAATCTCGACTCTGGAAGATTTGTGTATGTTAAGCCCTTTCGAGAGCGAATAGCACTCGGATGGGTGATCATCTGCGATGTACGACCACCTTGTGTATTCGCTGCGTTCAAATAAATGTCCAGCGTGAGATTTAACGCCGAGGATTACTGTGTACACTTGATGGTTGTACATTGAATTTCTCCTTTCAAACTGAACAGTAGAAAAACCGACTGAACTCGGGATTGTTTTCTGCAGTTTTCCTCTCCCCTGGCAAAACGTCTAGTCAAATGCGAGTATTTATAATAAAGTCGGATAGAGCCGCGGGTTATCACTGTTTGTAAATAAATTCATAACGTGATTCTAAGCCCACTTTAGTAAATAAAAATTTGCACAGGCTTATACTCAGTGAAGTGGTATTGTCCAGCGGTATACATACTTATACTTAAGGACTTAAATGACACCTTAGCAGTGAGGAGGACCCGTGGGTAGTCCTCTGTTTCACCGCGGTTTTAAAAATGAAAGCATAGTACAATAGATTTTAACCGCAATGCTACGGTACTTAAATGGACCAGCCTTAAAGAAAAATAATAATAATAAACCTCTGATGAACTAAGTCTAAAATTGAAATGAAATTGTTTTTCAATGTCAATTTGAAGACGGTTCTCAAAGCACCGGTGGCTTTAGCTAATACTTTCTCATTGCGACACTCAAAAAGTGTATCATAATAAGCAGAAAAAATTATAATTCTTACGCCCTGACGGAAGAAAGTAGGACTTAAAGTTTTCGTGAATAATCAAAATGTTGTTTGTTACTTAACAGGATGCTGCTCCGTACTCAAAATTAATTTAGATTTATAAAACAATGTTTAAAATCGAATTTTACGACTTATTTCAACATTTAATTGGCATAGCGATTAATCGGTATTGACAACTTCGACATCGACTCAGTGATCGCCAAGAAGAGTAACCAACCAGAAAATTGTATTTATTATTGTTACGATACCCATGAATTGACCAGAGTTTATCACAACACTCACAACGTAGGTTAACTAAGGAAATATGTAAAAGCAAACTTTAAGAAAGCGACCAAAACAATAATTCCTATAAAAACATACGATTTTCTTATATTCTTAATTGAAGAATTCCATGAAAACTGTATAAGTTTTGATATTTGACTAACATTAACCGATGAATACTGGGCTGGCGATCAGTCGATAATCTCAAATGGCAGACTGGCGATTACTAGGCTTTTTGCACTATTATTTATAATATTATATTTTTAAAAATTATGTTAATATATGGTTAACATAGCAGTTGAATATTAATTAATAGACAAATTGCTTAAGCTGACGAAGACTGGGCGTTTTATCTTATATTTAAAAGTATGCAATTTCAAAAGTTTTAAACGTTTTGAATGTTTTGTACTCAAACGGTTTTTTTTTGCATTGTAAACAGCACCTGTAAGACTTCATTCATCGGTGGTTATGTAAGCTTATTTCTGTAACTTTTAAGACCTCTTTCTGTTGGGTCATGATCAGTTGCGACGTGATTTCAAAAAAAATTGATGTTGAGATATAATGTTTCTGGATGTTCCTGGAGTCAAATTGCACTATTTATAAGCGTTAATATTTTATTCTATTTGTAAACATGATTTTTAAGATAATATAATTAATATTTGATTCCATTTGTAAAATGCTTTTCAACGAATTATTATTATTAAATTATTTTTAAAATTATTATTATATAAATAATTATGTTATTTTGGATGAAAGGATAAAACAATTTGCATTTGAATAAAATTATATTATGATTTACAAATTTAAGTTTTATGTGGTAACAGTATATTTTAGTTAAATGCTAATTTTAGTACTAAGAGTTAATTACAAAATACTGCTTCGAAATGTCAAATTTTAAGGTTTTCAACTTGATATTTCTCGGTCATTATTTTGTAAATATAGTGAAATTCAACTTTTTATAAAATGTATGTCCCTAATATTAATAAATTTAATCAAAAGTTAAGAGAATTACATACCTGTATATATAAAATTAGTTAGTGAAAATCTTCGCTTTGGTTAAATCCTTCTTCTTCGAGTATCTCCCAAGATGTAGTAGGAAAAAATTTCAAACTAGCAGGATATCTCTAGAATTTAGATGGTGAAATTCTACATACCCGATCAAATTTTTCGATGGGACGTCAACCGTTTTTTATTTAAAATCACTTTCAAAATCATGTAAGGATAACATTTTTGCTAGACTGTACGAAACGGAATAACAATATAAATGAAGTTAGCTCTTAAAATTCGATTCCTTTACATGTCAAACAATGTAAATAATTGTTCGAATTGGAAAGTTTTCTTGAAAATTAAATTTGAAATTCTTTACACACAATAAAGAATTTAATTGATAAAATTGTATTTAAATCAAGGCACTGACTAGTATTACGGGCAGTTCGTTAAGTCAAATGCAGTTTTTGTTGTTTCAATACATTTGATAATTTTATATATTTAGAAAACAATATTTTTGTATCAGAACGTTGTTTTCGGACAATTGTTCTTTAAAGCAACCAATCCCGACACAACTGGAACGTGTACGTCATCAACTTCTGCTCCTTCTGTCCTAGAAGGTAAGCAAGAGCGGGAAATTTACGTGAGATAACATCGTGCAACACTGTTTCTTGGTGTCAGGTCTCTACCCGCGGATGACCTTACGTGGCAGACGGGACAGTTGGAGATGAAAGTTTCACCTCTGGATACTTTTTTAGAGCTACCAATCTTTGCAGAATGTTATGAGGAACAGTGTTGACGGACCAGATGAAGCGATCCCAAAAGAACAGCTTTATGCATCCGGTTCCCGATGGAATGAGCCTGACGCTGGCAAGCCGGAATCTTGTTGAGTTGACTAAGAAGTTTTGATAATAAAAATTTGATTAATATCAGGGACATTTCATTAGTTATGAATTTCATTATTTTTAGATAATATTGACGGAGAAATATCAAGTTTGAAACATAAAAATTTGACATTTCGCAGTAGTATTTTGTAATTACTTTTAGTACTGAGATAAGTACTTAAATTAAAATATATTGTTAATACATGAAACTTAAATTCGTAAATGATGATATGACTTTAGATTGATTCAAATATTTTACGCTTTCATATAATATAACAGAATTTTGTGATGTAGCGCGGCCACCATTTTTTCGGTGCATACAATTCTTAAAAATCATTTTTACAAACGGAATCAAGTATTAACGCTCGTAGATAGCAAAATTTTACTTCAGGAACATCCAGGAACCTTATTTCTCAACATCAAATCTTTTTGAAATCACTTCGCAACGACGTCTAGACGATCCATTCTGGAATGATCCAGTTGGTAAAATATATAAATCTTTCCATTCGTGGATAAAATAAGAGAAAAAACTTCCTCTGTGATTATTTGCGGAAAATTGAATGCTACATTTAAAAAGCATTTGCAAATTGAAAAAAATTATTTAATTTTTTCAAACATATACATATACTTATATACACATGAAGTTAACGTGTATTAAATTATACCTATGGTTTTTTCAAGAATGGTATAAATATATATTTTTTAATTGGTCAGTAGTTTTTGAAAAATATTGATGCAATAATTTTTAAATCTATTTTTTGAATAGATACTGAAAATTTGCTTTATATTTTAGGAAATAACTCTAGTGCATACTGCCAAAGAAAGAGAATTTTTGGAGTACTTTTTACGTAAAAAAAAAACAAACAAATTTGCTATTAGAAAAACTAAGATCAGAAATCAAAAAATTAAATGGTTGACTTGACTACATTTTTTCAAATGTTCTCTTTAAGGGTGTTGGTTAGATCCGACTTGGAATTTTTTTTTCTATTCACGGCACTGACTCCATATATATTTTTTCCCAAGCATTTGAGAACGAAAGAAAGAAAACTTGTCAAATATCCGGGGTTTTGCGAGATCCTGGGATCGACAACATTGATAGGAATGAAGCCTTTTGCTGAGGCAATCATTATTTCCACGAAAATTATAAATTTTGCGAAAGGGAGAAATCTGCGCCGATTTCACGAGTGGCAATGTGTGGTGCGGACTTCAGAGCATTGCAGCGCGAATTTGACAGATGGTCTATATGCCGCGTTTGCTTTGCTGCTTACTACTACAGTCTAATGTCTTATGGTCTCCACATACAAAGGACATCTCAATTGTATTCTACATTTTTCTCCATTTCGCGACGTATTTCGAAAAATTTAGGTTCGCCATCATCAAGTTTTGGGTCTTCGAATATTGCATGACCTCTGAAAATGCTTCTGTGATGTCAGAATTGTGAGTAAAAACAATAAATTTCCGAACGGTTCTCGCCGTTCAAATGCTGTCTTCTGCTATCCGCAGATTTCTCCCTTTCGCAAAATTTATAATTTCCGTGGAAATAATGATTGCCTTAGCAAAAGGCTTCATTCCTATCAATTTTGTTGATCCCAGGATCTCGCAAAACCCCGGATATTTGACAAATTTTCTTTCTTTCGTTCTCAAATGCTTGGGAAAAAAATATATATGGAGTCAGTGCCGTGCCTAGAAAAAAAAATTCCAAGTCGGATCTAACCAACACCCTTAACTTAAAATGCTTTCAGTTGTACAATATTGAACGTTTGTATTTGAAACGATTTAACTGCAACTTTAACCGCTTTTAAAACTTGAAAAATCGTTTGTTGTTGTTTTCAGGGAGGGCCATTGCAAAGAGTGAATATTCCGAAGGACCGTGACGGAAAACAGCGATCGTTCGGTTTCGTAACGTACAAGCATGTGAGTTCAGTACCATACGCATTAGATTTATTCAATGGTACATTCCTGTACAACCGGGCGATTAGTGTGAAATCGAGAAGTAACGGAGAAGCACCACAGTTGCCTCCAGAGCAAAATCTTCCTCTCATGGATTTAATACATTTGGGAAATCAAATGCTTATCGGTAACTGTATGCCAAATCTATCAATGGGTGGAATGGGTTTCGGTAATTCGTACCCGCCACAGCTTATGCATCCAAGTCAATTCCTCGGTGCTTCTTTTCCCAATAACTATAATGACGACAGAAGACCTCAGAGATCACATCCTTATCACCGAGAACACGATAATAGAGGTAGACATGATAATCGGTATAATAACGATCATGGTCACGATAACAGAAGAGAACACGTCTCTTCTCATAGAGACAAACACAGAGAAGGCTCTCATAGGTCTAATCGACATGAGGGTAGAAGAAATTATCGAAATTGAATTATATTCCTTACCAAAAATTATTTTTCATCGAGTGTTTGTTTCACGTTTTTCTTCGCACGAATTTCTTAGAAATGAAATAATTAATATTTTGAACCTTCAGTAATCAAAGTCATGTTTAATTTCTTGTGGAGTGTGAAGATTTGTATTTTACGGTGATCTGTGAGAGTGAGATTATTCATTTTGGTAAAGAGAAATTATTTTTATAATCAACCTTCAGATTCAAGATTAGGGAAAGCTCAATATTTTTTGTTTTAATTTTTTTTTCTAGATTCAAATCAAGCGTATGAAAGCAGACTTTTCCTGATCTTTACTTTTCGAAGGCTATTATAAAATAGTTTTAAAGCATGTTTAAAGGGAAGCTTTATTGAAAATTTTCGTTTTATAAACTAGAATTCTTTGTAATTCCCTAAATAGTAAATTTAAATGTAGATTTTGTAGAGCAAAACTTAAAAATTTGTTCAAGTTTCCCATTATTGTAGCGTTTCCCTTTCGAATGAACGTTTACGTTGCCAAATAATTAATGTAAATCACTTGAAGCTGGCACATTTATTCAAACTGCGATGATTCGAAAGTGTGTAAGTTATCATAAAATTAAACTTGCTGTGCAAACAGAAGTTTCCCATAAAATAAAGTTATTTTTCACTAATGTTTTTGTGGACCATTTATGTAGATAAAACTACGGACGGATTCTATCATTTGAAAATTCTCGTCTATCAACTCATTCGATTCCTAGTTTTTGACCCGCAATCCCAGTTACTAAGACATCTTCTAATTTTAAAAAGGCGTTTTGAACGATTCTTCGTTGAGAGAATGTAAAATATCTCGGGAAATTAAGTAAGTTTGTCCTGTTACAAAAGGTGGAAGTTCTGGTAATTCGTATTGTAAGATAGGAACGTAATATTTAGTTTTTTTTCCCTGTGCGGTTTCATGTTAATCGATAATTTCGATAACTTTCTTTTTTGAGCTTGAAGTATTCTGAGATTTTCTTTGAAAATTCGGTTTTTAATCCAGGAGGAAAATCAGAGTTTCTAGGTTTCATTATATTTAGACGTGAAGAACAAAATTTTCTTTGGATTTAAATGTACGTTCGGGGTTGATTCTGTGCGCGGAAAATTCTCTGAAATTAGTAAGTGTACCCATTATTGAATAATAATTAAAGCAGTTATAGCACTTAAATAAATTATTTACGAATAAATAAGGTACCATTAACATTACAAAATATATATGTAGTACTTTTTAAATAAGTATTAGAAGGTGAATACTTTATATACCTACTTAATTAAAAAATGGAATATTCCAAATTCATCAACTGCAATTTTAAATGTTCTAACTTGAGCAATTTTGAATTTGACTTTAGGAGCATTGAAGAGTAGGGCGGAGTGAAAATGCTAAAATAAATTAAATCGTTGGAGCTGAGGGAAAAAAACTTGTCGGTTGGCATTCGACAAAAGTGAAAAAAAAATTTAATCAGTAAAATTTAACGATTTTGAATTCTAAATACTTCCTATTGGTTCAAAAATTATGGCGAATTTGTTATATTTGCAGCTTTTACTAGCGAACAATAATAAAAATTACGAAACATAAAAATAAATTTTTTGCGCAGTAACAATTTTGTTTGAAAATGTGCAAAGACATTTTTTTTTTAATTGAGTCATGTGCACACATTTAAAAAAAAAGTTGAATATGTCGAACCTGAAATTTATTCAGCTTGAACCAAAGACACATTTTATCATTTTCCTTTTTCGGAAAAAAAACTTCTGTCGTGATTTAGAACTTTTGGGATTTCGTATTTTTTTGCCATTTTGGAACGTTATATACACCACGAAAAAAAAAGTTTCCCATGAATACAAAATAATAACATGTTTCTTTGGTTCAAGCTGAAGAAATTTCAGGTTCGAATCAGTCCAAAAAACATGTTTTTGTACACTTCCAAAAAATTTTAAACAAGGCAACATTTTTTCTTTAGTTTTTAAAATTTTTAATTGTAAATTTAAAGAAGAGAATAGAAGATATTAAAAAATTTAGAATTTTTTTCTTTACTTCTTTTGGATGTCGGACCACAAATTGTTATCCTTCAGCTCAAACGATTCGATTAATTTTATCAATTTTATTTCGCTCTACTGAAGAGTGTAGTTTTAAATTTACATTGAAAGTAATAATTATAGTAAGGAAGAAATGACAAATTTTGGAAAGAAATATTTATGAGAACGATGTTAAACATATGAAAAGAATTTTCGTGATGTAAATATTCTTGATTTAACGTCTGGGAATAACAATTTAGAATTTTTAAGGAAAAACCTTTTTTAATCGACTTCTTCCAGACCATTTATATAAGATATGAAAAGAATTTTCGTGATGTAAATATTCTTGATTTAACGTCTGGGAATAACCATTTAGAATTTTTAAGGAAAAACCTTATTTAATCGACTTCTTCCAGACCATTTAATCAATCTTATACGTATTGACTGGTATTGCGTCAACACAACGATGTTTTTGAAAACTATTTATGAAAGGGACGGCCCGGAGGCCTTTTTTACGACTAAACAATGGATTAACGTTAACGAAGATATCAGGAGAACTTCTACTAGGAAAGATTTTCTTATGGAATGTAGATTACATAACCTTTATCCTCGCAACATCCTAGATGTTAAACATATCAAAATTGTGTATTTAACTAATTTTATTTTTTTCTCGGACTTTTTTATATCACTGTGAATGGATTTCCAACGACCTAAGTAAATCCAATTTAAAAAAATCAATTCTTTAATGGTAGAATTCATTGAAAATTATTTTAAAATATAACATTTCTTATAAAAAGATTTTTTGTTCTTTTCGACATATAAAAATAAATTTTTAATCTTTCCCCTATTCCACCCTTTTTCGTGAGAAAATCACCCTATTTCCCCTTTTTTGTGCTCCTTTTGCGCTGTGATCCCTGTTTTTATGATTAAACCCATTTTTATACATAGGATTAGGTGTTTTATGAATTGGATAATTTGAATTTGGTTACATTTTTTGGACTGACGGGAAGTAAACATTTTTGGAAATTAGGTATTTTCACTTCATCCACCAGCTAAATTCACTTCGTTGAGTGCTGAGGGGAAAAAAGTGGACCAAATGCATGGGACAAAACTTATTTTTGTAATATCTTCGTAATAAATAATAAATATTATTTTATTATTTCATTAAATAGTTCTTAAAAAATAAAAACTATTTTTCAAATACACTTATATAGAAAAAATTAGATTTTACGAAGATATTAGCGAAATAGGGCAAAAATAAAGCACTCAATAAAGTGAAGTTAGCTGATGGTTGAAGTGAAAATGCCTAATTCTTTTGTGAAAGAGGTTAAAACCACGTGTGTTTAAAACATTTGAATATAATCGAATTTTATTTAAAAAAATATTTCTTAAAAATTTGATCAAAAAGACGTTTTACAATATATTGTGTAGAAATCTTCAACTTTGGTTCTGACGAAAATACAATAGCAAAAGTTTTAAATTGCTCATTTTAAAAAACTTTTCTTTTATCAATAGACATTATTTTTTTGAAAGCTCAAAAATAAATCCTGCACTTTGTGTATAAAATAGATATAATAAGAGTTCATTAAAAAATATCTTATGTACGAAAGAGGAAAACATCAAAGACGGAACACTTGCGAGATAATTGCGCTAATGGATCTTTCTTACTTTGCCGGAATAATCGTGCCGCTTTTTCTGCAATCATTAAAACAGCTGCGTTGATATTCCCACTAGGCAGAACTGGAAGCACAGAAGCGTCGACAACAAACAAATTTCTTGTGTTGTAAACTCTGCAAAAAATTTTGTTATTAAACTTTTTACGTGCTTTTTTTTATCAAACAAAAGACCATGGAAATTATGAATTTGAAAATAATTATATTCGTTTTTTTTACTTTAGCAGTATTTTTCTGTTTAATTAATAATATAAAAATACTAAATTAATTAAATTACCTAAATGATTCATCCACAACTTTTCCTATACTAGAAGTTCCTGCTGGATGATAACAAGTTAAAGTCAAATGCCGAACGTAGCATTCCCAATACTCGTCACTATCAAACGATTGTTCTTCACAACCAGGGAAAGGTTTTCGATAAAGAGTCGCTCCTAATTTTTTCATGGCTTTTGTATCGAGCAATTTTTTAACGAATTTAATTCCTGGGAATAAGATAAAAATTAAAAACTTGAATGAATTCGATTTGTAATTCAAACTTGAATATAAAAATTACCATCGATTAGAATTCGAACGTCATCTTTGTGAGATAAATATTTTGGATCGATGATAGGAGAATCTCTGGGATGTTTACTTCGGAGTTTGATTTCTCCTACACTTTTCGGATGCAATAAAACTGGTGCTAAGGTAACTGCATTTTGGTATGCAAGGGGTGCAAAATATTCTTTAAACACCTGGAAATTCAAAAGGAAAACTAATTAATTAATTTTATAACAATTACGCGTTTTTAATATTTAATAAATATTTGCAATAAATACTTAATAGGGGAAATTTGTAAGAATGTTTAAACCTGATCGGAAATTCCCATCGCTTTTCTCCAAGCATATCCATTGTCTTGCGAAATCCCAATCGGCATTACCATCAATTCCAAATCCGGAGCAGCAGATTTGTTTTTTTGAAGTGAACTGTGAAAAGTTCCGATCACATCGACTCCATTAAAACTCCATAAACCTAATAAAATTAAAAAAAGGTTTTAATTCCTTATTTTAGATCAAATATACAATACGGCACATTTAAAACAGTTGCGATGAAATAAGAAACTAGGAAGGTAAACTTTTACCTACAGCTAATATTTTCAAATTTTTTAAATCTATTTGGTATAAAATTTTCGTTTCTTATTAATTTCAGCAAGCAAATTTTCGTGCGTTCCGTCGTTCTTTTTTGTTTCTACATAGTTCTTTTTTTTCCATAACGAGAATCTAACTTCTCTTTCGGATCCTTCTGAAACTAAACTTTCTAAAGGTTTTACAAACTCATCTTCACGATCTTCACCTACGATTTCCAAAGAAATTATAGACTTATCAAAAAAGACAAGTCAAGGCTTTCAATCGAAAGATTCAAAAGGGATTTTCATTACAACACAAAGTTTTACAAAAAGGAAGAAAACTTTTTTTTAAATCTATTTAAATAGTTGAGTAGTTATATAATTGTAATTTTGTAGGGATACCATGTTTGTATGCTTGAAGTTAATCATTTATTTTTATTTTATGCACCATAACAGAAGTTTAAGCTAGATTTAGTTTTGACTTCTTTATTATTATAACTAAAAAGTCACATTTTGATAAAAGCTACCTTGTGTAAAAAAACTCATGTAATTATTTTTTCAAACAAATTAATTTTCAGACCAAGTGCTACAATTTCTCCATATTTACCTAAAATGCTTAAGTAGCAATATACTAAGAAAGATAAGAGTTAAAAAATATAGGAAAAAAATAAAGCAAAATCCTGACTAACATTTGAAACACTAGGAAACAGAAAGGTTGAGAAGTGCAAGAAGATGTTCAGGGGGGAAAATTAAGAAAATATCACTGATGATTCCATCTCCGAAACGTGTAATGCGAAAGAAAAATAGAGTACAAGCGAAGACAACTTGTTAAATATATTTCTAATATTTAAGACCTTGAAGTTAAATGTAATCAAATAAAAAAAAACTTTTATTTTGAAATTGTACAATAATTAACAATTGAATTTAAAATTTCTCAATTCTGAATGTTCCATTTTCAATTTCACTCACTTCAAATTGAGGACGGTTCCACTCTGAATTCTTTCATTAGCCAATTAATTTTCGAATACGTCAGATTTACAATTGTTCAGTTTTAAAGATGTGAATTTGAAAATGTCATTGTCCAGGAAAAGTATTCGAAAACCGGGAATTTTTCCAGAGATCTGAGTGGCCAGCCGGAATTGTCAAAATGGGAAGTATTCAAAATATGAAATATTACGAACCTTTATGGTGGACAAAATATTCCATCATCGAAAGAGGATTAAAGAATTCGATAAGACTAACTGGTTGACTGGAATTGAGTATCACTAAATCAATACCAGTTATTACGTGATCCATTAAATTTTGACCAACTGGTAGATCTGAGACAATGTCAATCTGGGTAAAGAAAAAGTTTTATATTATTTATTTCGGAAACTATTATAATTCATGTTACCTTTAAGTCTGCTAAATGTTGTTTTGGTCCAACCCCAGAAAGCATCAAAATTTGTGGAGTGCCAATCGCCCCCGCACTCAAAATAACTCCCTTAGTTGCAAAAGCTTTGAAACTCTTTTTCAGTTTCGAAAATTCAATGCCTACGGCTTTCTTTGATTCAAATAGAACCTTTAGAATATAATTTTGTGAAATTAAATATGGTTTTTGTTCTTGCATTTGTGTTTTAGTTAACTCGATAGGTTTTGATTAAAAATACTTACTCTGTTGACATGAGCGCTAGTGATGATTGACAATTCTTTTTTATTTCTATTTTCAAAAATACGATCGGAACTCCATCGTTCACCATTTTTCATAAATACTTTCGCTTGCATGAAACCTAAGTTAATAATGATTCATTAGAAAAGAAACCTAATTTAAAACTTAAAACAATCTTGACATCCAAATGAGTTAAAATTAAATATGATTTTTTAGTTCCCATTTTTATTTACCAGTAGAATGTCCTTTATTTATATCTTGTACTGGGTGTCCCATTTCAGCAGCACCTTTCAGAACACCTTCTGCAAGACTCGAAGACCACCTCAAATCATCTGCATTTAAAATTCCACCTTCGACAGATGATTCTGGTGTAATTTAAAAACAGAATTATGAAAAGGTAATTTTTACCAGGTTTTTTTGGCTAATAGGAATTTATTTAGGTACCTCTATAATCTGGAAAAAATTCTTTAAAATCATAAGGATGTCCTCGAACACATACCATATAATTTAATCGACTGGTTCCTCCAAAAATTTTCCCCCTAGGCCAAATACTTTGCTACGGAAATAATTATATTAATGGTATGATTTTTAGTGGCACTTTTAATGAGATTAAATTTATTTTGAATCACCTACGTTATTAGATAGGCCTTTACAGGCCTCGACTTGAGCAGTGGTGACATATCGCCAATCATAAACACTTTCCTGTAGGGCAGGAGTGATAACTGGTACATTTAGAAAAAAAGGAGGCATTCCACCAGCCTCAATTAATAAAATATTGTGCCCATCTTCCGATAATCTTGATGCAATAACAGATCCTGCACTCCCAGCTCCCACTTCACAGGCAAATATTTTATTTTCATTATAAAGGAATTTGTAGGAATAAAAAAAATGAAAAAACGTTTGTCTAATTCAGTTTTATGTCGATGGAATGCCAGTTTTCGATCTAGGAGTCAAAAACCAACACAGTTTTTATTTTTTAAGTGTGAAAAAATTTCTCCCTAGCTCCACTAGGATTCGAACCGAAGTGTACAGATTACCGGTCTGTTGCTCTCACCCACTATCCTAATAGCTCGGAATGTTCCCGAAACGTGTAAAATGTCCACCGCTTCGGAACGTTACAGAAACGTTCCACTGGAACCTTCCGTTATTGTTATATTTAACAACAATTAGCTCGTAAACCGTAAGAGATAGGTAAAAATGGATGGCTTTTTTGAGTTTTGAGTACCGCATATACTACACTATAATATGATAGCCATGTTTTAAACTGACATCGATTTTGATCTATCACGTACGGTTTATGCGACATTTATTGATAATAATAACCAGTGGAACGTTCTCAAACGGCGGACATTTTACACGTTCCGGGAACGTTCCGTGCCATTAGTCTTTTTTCAAGTATTTTTGTTTCGAATAGTTAAATTATCATTGAGGCTTTGGAGATATTTTTTTCCTATTTTGTATTTTTTCACATCATTCATGATTTTTTTAGCCAAAAATATCTTAAGGCGTACTTGAAGGTGTGACCGTTAAGGGTTAAATAAACATTACTTACCAATTATGTATTCGTAGACTTCACTATCTTGGATATCATTAAACAACCAATCTTTGTAATTATCCCACGTGTTTGAAATACTCAAATAATAAACGAACAAATATACCCCTAAGTTGTATATTACGAAGGAACAATATCTTACTAAACAAGTCAATTCCATATTTAAAAGTTTGTCATTTCTGTTTGAAAATTTGTGTACTTGACAATTTTGATCGGAATAGTTGGGAATCCTGATTGTTACTTTTACAGGACATTTTCAATTCTTCACTATCAGTCATCCATACATAATCGTTCAGGTACCACTGTTTAAAAAAATGTTGATATATTAAATAAATTCGTATATATAAACATGGACTGATTTTTCATTTTATAGTTAAATAATTTGGAAAGCAGATAAGTCAAATATATTGAATTATCGCAAAATATAATTAATTCATACTGAATTAAAATAATATTAGTTGGTGTTTCTTTGTATCGGCTTTACGGATATCAGATGGTCAATACAATTCTCCCTAATTAATTAAAAATAATATTTCTGGTAGGTATGTAGGTATTATAGCACTGACGTGGGGTTTCTAAGGATTCGCGCGTGTCACTGTTGGTGAGATAGAATGAAATTTAATTAGCGCTAATGGTTTCACCCATTTTTTCAATGAATAGATCCACAATAACATGTTTTTTCTTCGAAAGAATTTTGAACAATTTAAAAGGGGGAGGGGACTAATAATGTTAACTAACTAAAATTCCGTTAAAAAAGTTGAAAAAATCCTTGAAAAATTGAAAAAATGAAGTTTTGACTATTAGATATATAAAATTTTCAAAATTTCCAAAGTTTTTTGTTTAAAATATGAACCAGAAAAAAGTTTCAATACAGTTTCATTAATTTTTTTTACAGTAAATGAAAATGTTCAATTACTTAATAAGGCTGAATATAAAAGACTTGAATGAAACTTGAGTGACGTTCTTTCGATAAAAAAACACTGTTTTTGAGAAGAATATATATATTCTCGTTTAATAATAAAATATTTTAAATAGTTTGTAGGCTGTGTCTAGTCGTACCGAAAAAATGGGGAAATTGGAAAAGGGGATGGACTAGTGAGACTAGTTATCCAGAAAATTTTGGACGACTAGCTAAGTTTATGAAAAATATTTGACTACACTCATTCTGAATTTCGGGACGACGAAATACTTCGTATTTTATATCCGTAATAATAATTATTGTAATCATTGAAACACGTATTCGCCTCAATCCTCAATTTTAATATTTATATCTACAGGTAGAAATATTTAATCTTTACAATTTTTTTTGTACAATATTGTACAATTTGCTCAGATTTTTATACAAAATTTGCACATAAAATAATTATAACGTAATATCAGAGATGGTAATATATTACTAACAAATAATCACTAATAACTTACATTACAACAATATAAAAAATTTTTGGAAAATTTGGCTTTTGATTATTCAAATTTCATTAAAAATCGTAGACAATTTTTGGAAAATATTTTCAAATACCTAAAATCTTTATTGAGATTAAAATATTTAAATCTAAAATTTAATAAACGTTCTTCTCCCCCAAAAAATTACTCCCGGTAATTCTAAAATTTCAGTATAGTTTTTAATATTACTTTATTTGATAAAGAAAAATTGTGAAATATTAGAAGGTATATATAAAACTCCAGGGTACCGCGAATTCTAATTCTCTTAAATTTTGTTCTAAACATTAACATGTAGACTTATTTAATTTCATAATAATAGTTTATCAAAAATAAGTTATAACTAACCAAAGACTCAGTTAAATTAGTTTCCCGGTTATAATTAGCGATACACTTACCCAGAAATGAGCATACAGAGTACATAACTCATGAAAAGGTTTTATTGATAATATTTATCATATATCACTCTTGCACTTTTCGACATTTTTCTGCTTTTATTTTCTTGAACTGTTTCTATTTGCGGCAAGCTGTCTGCTAGACATGCTTTCAAGTTTCATTTCACGAAACAGCAGCGCCAACTACAGAAAAATTATGATATACATAATACATCCTCAATTTTCAGTGTTTACTGCATTATTAAATGAAATCTAATACATCTACAAATTTTAAGAACACTGAAGTTAAATTTTACAATAGTCTAAATTAGATTTCCACCTAATTAAATCATTATCTAACATTTCTCGCAATAAAATCATTGCAAACATCTGTCTTATCGACAGAGCAAGAATCACGAGCCTCAATTGAAGTTCCAAGATGGCGAAAGTAGGTTCACGTCTGCCTGTGCCTGCCATCATTCTGTCATTGTTTCATTGTTTTGATGGACCTGATGGACGCTGTGATAAAATTCGATACTTCGCATTAATATCGATCAATTTTGGGCAAAAGTTTCCGCAAGTTTGGTCCTGTTATCCTAGGATTCTTTATATTTTTCTAAATCGTTGAGTAAAGACTGTATTTTGCGGTTTTTGTGATTTTGTTTCTTCCACGAGTTTTGTATTGTCACGTGTATTTTTTTACTGTGCCGGTTGTTGTGATAAGCATTCGGTCTAGATTGAGACGTTTGTTTTCTTTTTGCGGTGTGTTTGTTGCGTGTTGATTGTAAACTCTTTTGTATTGATAGTGGATGAATTGGATTTCTAGTGAGACGAACTGTGGAGTGAAACGCGTAATTGCCTGAAATTTCCTACGATGCGGCGTCTTGAAAGGCTGGGACTCTGGGAGTGGGTAGAAATGCACACACCTGCAAGGGTAAGTAGGTGTGTTTAATAATTAATAAATCTGTTACGCACGATCGGTTTCGCTTCGCTGAAAGAAGGCACGTAAGCACACTTTACAATTTTACATCAGATATTCCAACTTTATAGAATCCAGTTTATACGCTTTTAAAAGCAGAGCAATTTTTTTTATGATCGTGTCTTAATCCTTATAGAAATAAGTATGCAAAATGTAATAAGGTTCCAGAATTACAAAGTGGATTTTAATTTTGCATCTAAAGCAGGTTTCAATTTTTCTTTGCAAACGAGTTGAAAAACATTTTATAGGTGATTTATTAGGTTCCTAGAAATATTTTGTATTAAAAAAAATACAAATAAAACGGGAAATGGTAGTAAATTTATATTCTGACCGCAATTTAAAAAAATTCTTATTTAGGAAAGGTCGAGTATTGGCTTCTGGCAAAATATGCCGGATTTGAATGTTCTCTTCCGGTATATTTTATCGTCAACGTAAATTCTTTAGTTGGCGGTATTCTAAAGAATTCCAGGTTATCTTCAACAAGTTTAAAAATTCAAATCTGGCAGAATATGCCGAAATAGAAAATTAAAGAGTGATCTTTGTGACATATGAAGGTTTTGTTTTATCTATATACCTTAGGGTGACCCTTATTTTTTACTTTTTTGATCTCTTTGCTCTCATTCCCAATTTTGTTTGAGTGCCAAAAAAAAAATCTCAGAATTTGAGCGAAATCGGTTAATATTTAGGCATTTAGGAGTCTCGCAAAAACCATGAAGTTTCCCATTGATTTAATATTGGAAAAAATCAGCTTTTTGTAAATACATATAATATTTAAACTCAGTGATATATTACAAATAATTCCGTCTTTCAGTATATTGTTCAGAATTCGTAAGAGAATAAGAATCAATCATAAATTTTGAGGGTGAATGATTTAAGCCACTCTTATGAGTCCCCAAAGAAAACCCCATAAATAACAAATTTGAATTTGACTTAATATTTTGGCTTATTAACGTGTTCTGAAAGTTTTTTTTCATATACATATAATCATTAATCGGTCATTTAAGAATACCCAATTAGGTACTCCTCTCTCCGGAAGAGAAAATTAAAATCCGGGAAAGGATGCCGGAAGAGAATACACAACCTTGAGGAAAACCTATTCAGACGCTATTTAAATTTCACTTGATATCACTAAGATTCCAATTTGAAATTGTAGTTTTTAAGCAATTTAATATTGTAAATTGTTAAATTTTGAATGCTTTGAGTTTGAAATATTCATTTTAGAACATTTTTGATTAAAAAAATTTATTTTTGAAGGCTCCCAATTTGATATTGTACAATGTACATATAATTCTAAGCTTTTCAAATTCAAAATGATTTAATTTTGTACGATTTGAGATCGAATTTGTTTAATTTGAATTCGAGTTGTTAGTTTTAAGTGATTAGTG
>CAKNYM010052970.1:326926-340607 GCA_932195095.1 Andricus curvator | reverse complement strand
AAAATCTTTGAAATTTCCTGAAGCGTTATTATTTTCTTCAAATAGGCTCTTTAGGTTTGAAAAAGAGTTATATATAGACATACATTAAATTTTCTCCTGCTTGAAATATTAAAATAGTTATATTAATTGAACTGCAATATTATAATTTTTATTGGGAGAGTTTAAAAATGCATTTAGGAATCTTTGAAAATAAGGCGTGAAGGGAGACGCCATCAGTTTAATTTTCGAGTTTTCCAACACCTCAAAATATCTTTAACGATTTACCCCCCCCCCCCCCACCCCCAATTCTATCATTACATGAAGAAAAATTTCACTTCAGCAGAAATTAATATGAATCTTTAAATTCGGCAAAAGAGTTATATATATTAAATTTTCTCCTGCTTGAAATATTAAAATAATTGAACTGCAATAATATAATTTTTAATCCCTGGCAATTCTCAAAAAGCTTTAACATGTTTAATCTCTCAATGATTCATAAATTTAAAAAATCTTGTAAAATATGGTAGCCCAACCTCAAAAAAGTCAGTCTCATTCAAAAAGAGGCAAACCGATTCAATATGACTTTGCTTGAAATGGACATTGTAGTACATTGCACATTCGAAGGCATTCGAGAAACTGACCGATTCACATAGTCGCAAACCAATTCAGTTTTAAAAATCTCAATCTGCAATTGACAGATACGCAATTCACGGAGGCGCCTTTTCAATGGGTTCTTTTTTCCTGGGGGGGGGGGTCATCCTTAACTTGTAAAATCTTTCGAAGTGAGTCGAGGCAGAGAGGTTACAGCAAGATAGGTTCCTTTTTAATGCAGCTCCCTTGGAACCAAAAATCAATTCTAATAGAAACCCCAGTTTTTTCTGCGGGACTAAATTCTGCGTAATTTAACAACATCACGAGCAATGAGCTACCAAATATATAGGGGTGTGCAGACCCGCAATCAACCCGACAACCCACATTCAGCCCGACAAAATGCATTCAACCCGCAAATCTCGCAAACGCGCAAGAAATTCACAATAAACTTAAAAACCTGAAAAGCTTCGTAAATATGAGATTGACCGAACTAAAACCCTTTTTACGGTTTTCTTAGTCCTGGGCTCAAAAAGATTGGCACTCAAAAAATAGCATGAGCGCCAAAGTTTGAAACTCCAAAGGTCATAAATGCCGATTGGATATGCAGAAGTGTGTCACAATAGGAATGCAAAATTTGACCCTGACATACACACATACCCACAGAGCAAGTAAAATAAAAGCTTGTAAAAATGCGTAACGTCATCCCAATGAAGTAAAATTGATTTAATTGCTGTTTAACTATAATTATTGTGAAATTCGTAAATGCGGTTTGATTGTGGGTTGAATGGGGCTTATCGGGTTGAATGCGGGTTGTCGGGTTAAATGCAGGTTGGCGGGCTGTATAATACGGACTGTTGGGTTGATTGCGGGTCTGCGGGCCAACCCGCAAACCAGACCCGACCCGCGCGGGTCGGGTCGGGTTATTTTTTTTACACACCTCTACCAATAGACCACTTTTTTCTATATTTTTAGCCGAAAATTCGAAAATCTGTTTTTTGGGAAATAGCTCTTTTCACGAACCACAAAGTTCTAAAGAGATTAATGAAAAGGGACTTGATTTTTCTTAAATTAAAAAAAAAGTCGCAAGAGCTTGCATGAGAAAATGCATGGACGTGAAGGAAGGTAGAGTAGTATGCCAGGACAGAAAAGTGTGGCGACAAATAGTTAATAGTTAATGGTATAATAATAATAATAATAAAAAGTGTACCCTTACTCTATTAGTATATTCAGTGACTAAAGCGTATAAGTGGCTTGATTGATTAAAAATGAATATTTAGTCATTTTTTATTAAAAAATAAATACTTGTTTAAATAAATATCCGTCATCCATCGAATGTGCATTTTTTGGCATTTTTACTGCAATTTCTGTTAGGAGGCTTATTATATGTATTAAAATAGTTATTTGTGATACAAGTGCGCAAAATAGGTGATTGTGTGCGAGTGTGAATTTTGCAGCATAAGCCGCAGGCGAATGATGCAATCACACGAGTTACCAATCACCTATGCGCACGTGTATCACACGCTATTTTTTGCAACGCCCGTCCGAAAAAGTTGTTAGGAGGAGGTAACGAAAAATACTAATTTTATATTGCATAGAGTGGAGTAAAGAAATTTTTTTGAAAAAAAAAACTTAAAAAAAATATGAAAAAAAAAATTTGGTGACAAAAAATTTGGAAACAACAATATTTGTTGGAAAAAAATTATTTGAAAAAAATGTTTGCGTTTATGCTCTTTTGCCGGGGGTGGGGGGGGGGGAGCTACGAAACCCTAAAAACAAAACTTCATTCATTAAAATATTTGTTCAAGTTAAATCTAAATTTATTTCAAGAAGATACCAACACCAGTGTTTAAAGTTGCATATGCCAGTGTCTAAAGTACCTCATCTCGAAAATGCGCATGCGCAACTTTTTCACCAGTGCCTAAAGTAAGCTATCTTCAAACTGCGCATGCGCGAAAATTATTCGCACACAGTCTGCTCAAATAAGGTCCTTTAGGCACAATTTAGAAGCATGAAAACGTTAACTTTAGAGGTGGGTGTTGCAAAAATGAATATTTAATCGTTTTTAATCAATAAATGAATGTTTAAAGAAATATATTTCTACGACCCATCAAGTGTGCATTTTTTGCATGTTTATTGCAAATTCTGTTAGGGTGGCTTATCATAATTAAAAAAATACCAATCCATTATGTAGAAGTACTCTTGTTAGGTTTTTAAGGCATTATTAATAATAATTTCTAGTTTTATAAGTTTTGTAAGTATCGTACCACTAACCGATCGTACCACTAACCGGTCGAACCACTGTGCGGTAATGTATTTTAAATTTAGCATGCTCGCACAAAACAGATTATTATTTCATGAACCCGTGAAGATTTTTCAATGTTTGATGGCACAAATAAAAGCTAAAATCCTAAATGTCACTGTCGTAAAATGTTAATTGATAAAATTAATTTTTCTAGCTTCTACCAAGAGTTGTAGTTGAAGTACTGAAATTCATTAAAAATCGGAAATTTATTGTTGTTTTTCTGACATGATAATTCGTTACCCACAAGGCCAAATTACTTAAACGAGAGCTCATTTAATGCAGAATGAAGTAAAGTTTTCAACTGTTTAAAAGTATATATTTATCTATATTCTGGACGGTGATATTACCTTTCAAAGTCAAGGCTAATTTTTAATAGTTTACCCGGCTAGTGATCCAATACTATTCGTCGGTATATATGGATAGGGAGTCATTCACAAATACACAATACGTTCAGAGGAGGGTGGGCGTCTGTCAAAGTATCATTCTTCATGTTAAGAACAATGGAAAAAGCATCACGAAGGGGGGGGGGGGGGGGAAAAAGTTCCTGAATAATGTATCACGTATTTTGTGAATGGCCCTCAGTGTATTTTGAAAAAAATTAAGAACACTTGTAAAAATTAGAAGTTATTATTAATAATGCGTCAAAATCCTAACAAGAGTACTTCTACGTAATGGATTGGTATTTATTTAATTACAATAAGCCGCCTTACAGAAATTTCAGTAAAAAGTACCGAAAAATGCATATTTGATTTGAATATTTATTCTTAATCATGTTACTTATATGGTAAATAAATTTAAAAAATGGCTACAGTTTCATTCTACGGTGCGTTTCATTCATCTCCTTAGAATTTTGTTGTGTGACATCTGTGAAACGAGCTATTTCCCAAAAATTAGATTTTTGCAATTTTCGGCTAAAATAGAGCAAAAAACTGGTATATTTGGTATATATAATTATATATACTCGTGATCTACTAGGGGTAGGGAAATTTTTACAGTCTCAAAATAATGAGAAGGTACTAGTTTTATGTGAAAACTGCCTATCGCGAGTTTCTTTAAATCTCCACGTTTCGAGACCCCTTGAATCCAAGAAAACCGGTTTTATTATGGTGTATGTCTGTCTGTCGTCGTTGCGGTCTGTATGCCGGATAACATTTGAAAGACTAATCGGATGAAGTTGCAATTTGTCACACAATTTCAGGGACCAAAAAGAAAGATCGAGTTTGCTAACTAGCTATTTTGGATAAAAACTCAAAAAGTTAGAGCATTTTCAAAATTTGTGAGACCATTTCTTTTAAGATTTAAAAATTCTATGTATGGCTATTCGTGGTACTCGGAAAATCGAACAATTCATCCTCAAGACTTTTTTTGATAAAAGAAAATTCTCAGAGTCATAGCATTTGTAAAATTAAAAAAATCTGCCCGCCTCGCGGGCATATTCTCATCGCGCGCTTCGCGCGCGGCTCGCAAGTTTGAGCGCGCCTAGGGCGCGCGACTGTTGGATCTCGCGCTTCGCGCTCGATCATATATTTATCTCGCGCTTCGCGCTCGATTATATATTCACCTCGCGCTGCGCGCTCGGGCGTATTTGCATCGCGCTTTACGCTCGGCTCCTCTAAATTTCTGAACTTCGTGTTCGACTTCGATGAAAAGAAAAAGTTTGTTTGCAAATCTTATGAAATTATCAAAACCTCTAGGGGAAACTGCCCTACAGTAGATAGGAAAAAATTCAACAGCATATAACTGCATCAGTTTTCAAAAATCAAGAAAAATTATCGTTGTTAAATAAAGCTTACATATTGAATTGAGTATTCTTATAGAAAAAATATCACGAAATTAATCAATTAGCTGTATTAAACATTTTTATTAGACCTGATCAAGGCTGCGATTTTGACACCTTTGTCCATCAATAGATAATCGTTTCTGGTATTGCTTCTGGGCAAGACAGAATACTCAATTCTGGATAATTATGATTTATCATTAGTATACTTACAATTAAAATCAATTTATTGAGTAAATAATAGTTGAAACTATGATTATTTTACAAAAATCGCAAAAGTTTAAATTATTGACATTTTTTTATCTTTGACATACCGTGAGATTGGTACGATTGGTACGAGATGTTTAATCTTTATAAAATTTAACCTGACTTGCGATGACAGAAAAGTGCAGCATTTTTACATACCTTAATCCTAAAAATGATATCTTTTCCGAAAGGCTCCTTAAAACACAACTAAAATTTATGAGCTTTTTAAAAACCAATAATTTACACTATTTTCTTAGTTTATTATTTACAATAATTTGGATTTTAAAACTTCACGAATCAAAACAAACACAACCTTTAACTTAAAACCGAGCCTAAAACAAACGGCGAGACAGTCGCAGAGCTGCCAATTTTGACAGAGACATTTTTTGTAATTTTCCGATTATCTACTGTTGGTTATCTACTGTTGGAAAATGTATTATCTAATAAAAAGTCCTCAAATATTTATAAATATTAAAGCAAGAATACTTTTTATTAATAAATATTGTTCATTAAACATCAAGCTTCGATTCTAATGTATAAACATGCCATAAAAATGTTTCATTAAGTTAACAAGTATGAATAAAGAAGAGGTGAAATTTTTTTTTCAGGTTAAAAAATAATTTTATGCTCTCACGCATTAATTAATTATAAAATTTCAATGAAACTTCGTTAAAAACTATAGTATCCTTGCTGAAACATTATACTAAGAAAAGTAATTAACAATTTTTGTCAGTTTTCCAGTTAATTAAGATTATCTACTGTAAATCATTATCTACTGTAGGGTGGTTTCCCCTACATATTAAGTGAATGTTAAATTTGTTTTCATTTTAGACTAAAAAGGAACTTTATTTACTCAAGGTTCTATCGACCTTAAGGAACACATTCTCATCCAGACACTCGCGCTTCGCGCTCGATATTTGATTTGAAAATCATTTGAACCTTGCGTTCCACGCTCGGTTCTGTGCACCGTATGATAGAAACAAAAAAGTTTGAGCACACTTACGGCGCGCGATTTGGTAAATACACTGAGCGCGCACTTTGTGCTTCGTGTTATATGTTGTTCATATACAAATTGCTAAATTTGTATTTGATTTCAAATGAAAAATAATTATATAATTTAGGTGACAAATTTTATTAGTTAAAATTTTATTTTAGCTTGTTCCGTTTTTCAAAAAAGTTAATTTTTTTCATTTTGAATATATTCTTACAACAAAAATTGATTACAAGTTTGTAAACCTTTTTTTAATGCACAATTTTTGTTCATTTATCTGCTTTCGTACCTTGCATTGTTTTTCAAAAATTTGATTTTTTTTTACTGTCAATGTTATTTTCACGAATAAAACAAAAACCACGCATCCTAAGGAAACATGATTCACAACAAATTTGTACCTCCTCCTTGAATAAACAAATGTTGTTTATGTCATTTTTTCCGTAGCTCGTGTTATTCGTCTACAAATTTGATTTTTCTATTTTCAATGCTGTTTTTTACGAATAAAACAAAAACTACGCGTCATATCAAAAAGTGAGTCATTAGAAATTTGTAAATCTTTTTTAGGTGCACAATTTTGGTGGAATGATCTTTTCTCGTATCTTGCATAGTTTGACAGCAAAATGGAATTTTTTTTTCATCATTTGTTTGTGCGATCAAAATTTGAATTTTTTATTTTTCAAAAAATTCAAAAAACTGTTATAAAAATATTATGGGGTGTTCAAAAATCAACGTTTTTCTCCTCTTGACTTTTTTTCATATCGTGCATTTTTCGGCCTAAAATGTTCATTTTCGTTTGTTTTTTGGAATTTTGAAAATGCTATAACTCCAGTAATTTTTTTTTTATCACGAAAAGTCATTAGGATATTTTGTTCGTCATTTTGCGTACTACTAATAACCGTACATAGAATTTTCAAATCTTCAAAAAAAGTGGTCTCAAAAATTTTCAAAATGTGCTCACTTTTTGAATTTTTATCCAAAATAGCTGGTTAACGAACTCGTTCTTTCTTTTTAGGCCATAAAAAAGTGTGCCAAAGCTTAATCAAATCTGATCATTTTTTCGAAAGTTATCGTGGCTACAGACAGACACCTTGGTAAAAATCGTTTTTTCTGACTCAGGAGGTCTCAAAACGTGGAGATTTGATGAAAACCGACTATGTCAAATTTTACATAAAACCAATACCTTCTCATTAGAATGAGAATGTAAAAAAAACGAAAATTTTAAGCCAAACAACGCGCGATATGAAAAAAAGTCAAGAGAAGAAAAACATTGCTTTTTGAAAGCCCTACAAGATTACCATAACAACATTTTGAATTTTCTTGAAAGATCGAAAATTCAAATTTTGATCGCACAAAAAAATAATGAAAAATCAAAAATTCTATTTTGTGGTCAAACTATGCAAAGTACGAAAAAAGAATAATGGGCAAAAAGTGTGCACCCAGAAAAGGTCTACAAATTTGTTATTAATCACTTTTTGATAAGGCGCGTAGTTTTTTTTTATTCGTGAAAAATAACATTAGAAATAAAAAAATTTAATTTTTGGAAAAACGGCGCAAGGTACGAAAAAAGATTAACAGACCAAAGTTGTTCACCCAAAAAAGAAGTACAAATTTTTCATCAATAATTTTTTGATAGAACGCGTTGTTTTTATTTTAATCGTAGAAAACATTGAAATTAAACAAATTACATTTTTTGAAAAACGACACAAGTGACGAAACAAAATTAAAGGACAAAAGTTGTTCAACCAAAAAAGATCTGAAAAATTGTTATACTTTTTTTTAAATAAAAATACATTAGAAATAAAAAAATAAACTTTTTAGAAAAACGACACAAGCTACAATAACATTTTATTTAACAAACTTTTTTGCTTAAATTATATCTACAAATTTTCTCAGAACCACTTCACGCTAGGATGCGTATTTGTGGTTTAAATCGTAAAAAATAACATTGAAAAGAAACAAATTAAATTTATGGAAAAATGATACAAGTTGCAATCAAATGTTTAATAACAAAATTTTGTTTTTTTATAGGATGCGCACTTTTTTTTATCATAAAAACAAGAAAATAGAAATACGTCTGTTTAAATACCAATGCGCATATTATAAATTTTAATAATATACATTTATTCAAATGATACATTCTTCAGAGTAGCTGAGAATAAAATTTAATGCAAAATAAGGAGCAAATGTTGAAGTAGTCATGATAAATAAAATTTGTACTTTATTTTGCAATATCTAAATAAGCAATCCCAGGCCGATATACATAAATAAATGTAATATACATTTGATATAATAGTGTTGAACATAATGTAGAAACGTTCGCACTTTGGACAAAATCGAGTGCGAAGCACGAGATACGTAATGCGAATGTGTTCGTTAAAGCCGAAGGAGCTTTAACAAAAGAGAATTCATGATCACCAAATTACAATTGTCGATGCCTTGACCCTTAATTTTAAAAGATGTGTGCACAAATGTGATAAATATATTTTCGAGCGCGAAGCGTGAGAACCAGCAGACGTGTGAATGTGTCAGCGCAGCGGGCAGATTTTTTTGTTGACTTACGCAGAATTTAGTTCCCTTTCCTTCGTCTCATAACAATTTTCTTCTGTAACATTCCCGAAACGAGTTATTTCCAAAAAAATGGACACTTGAAATTTACCTGCAAATATAGGTAGAAAAAGATCACCTTCGGCGGGTGCCAACTCGCGACCTATTGCAGTTAGGACAATGTTTTTTTTTTCAATTACAGATAATTTCGTCTTCTTTAATTAATTTTTTGACCATTTTCAGATATGACGATCAAAACACAAGCTACAGTGAAACAAAAAATAACATGTGATTTTTGGCAAAAAAAAAAAGAAAAATCGGGGTTTTTTGAAAGACCGTAACTCCTATACTATTAGCGATAGAAACCTTCTTTTTTTCGTTTTTTTTTTTCAAAATTTCACCTACTTCAATTTTGGCAAGAAAAGTTTTAACTTTTGGATGCACGTGGAAAAAATTCCGTGTTGCGGCACAATATCTTTGTCGCAAAACATGACTCCTTATTATGCACCTTCAAATGAAGTACTTAGGAGAAAAAAATTTACTTAAGACATTACGGGATAAAAGTACCAAATGTCTGGACTGGAAGAGTAGAAGGTTTTGAGAGTATATTGTGCTACGAGTGGGGAAAATTCTCGATTGTCTGAAAATAGCAACACGAGGACGAGTCATGGATATACATTGACTCTCCTGCAAAGTGCCCATCTGAGTTTTAGATGGTGCCACGTGACGGCTTATTCAAACACACATTCATGACAGAGCATCACTTTCTCCCACTGTTCCACGTACTTTTTCCCACTTCTTAGGAAACTTTTCCTCACTAGTGGAAAAAACATGCTATTCTTCAACGCTCACGTCAAACGATTGGGAAATCGCTAATTTTGTCCACTATTTTCAGACGCAAAAAGTCGTCTTTTTCGCGCCGGTGTTGGACAAAGTTTATTGGCAGTAGAGGAGCCATTGCTAGACAGGTGTGGATCCTGAGAAGTGACGGACGCCTCAAGAGACGAGACAAGACGAGCCTTACAATGTAAGGCTTACATATCGGCTTGTATTGATCGTCTTGGGTCTTCCTTGAAAATGGCGAGCCTCGCTTTGGGCTTGTCTTGAAGGCTTGAGTTTGCACTGCCAGATGTGGGAACATCAGCATTGAATGAAAATACCGTAATCTGAAGACAGCCTCCCCGGCCGGCTTTTGTCTGTAAGTTGGCCGAAAGTACGAATGCAATTTTTTTTTAATTTTTAAATTAACGATATGCGAATATAATATTCGGAATCTACAAGTTTTCACTATTCCCGGGATATGTAATTTGCCTAAAAAAGTTGAAAAATTGAATAGGCTTAATGTAAGAAACAAACCAAATCCGTTTCAAATCAAACAGGTTCTAGTTTTACACTAGAAGTCGCAGAATTCTCGGAGACGAAATAAGTTTTTTTTTTTTTTTCAAGAAATTAGGCGAAACATATTTTTCTGATTTTCCAAAAAAAGTTTTTCAAGAAGATATACGTATTTGAATTTTGTCCTTTATTTGTAAAAAAACCCGACATCTTTTCTTTAAACATCTATAACTTTTCACCTAATGAAGACATTTCTCGTGTTCTTTTTTATTCTAATAGCATTTACAGCGGGTTTTCTGAAAAAATTAAAAATCGATTTCTCCAAAAATCTTCCCTTATATTGTTTGCCAATTTTTTTTTTAATTTGTACTTTGAGAAGGAAGATATCTTGTGAGTTTTATGCAGGCTAAACAAAATTTGGTGGCCGGGAGCATTTTTTTCATACAATGGAATTTTATACTTTTTCTAGCAAGCAATGACAGACAAGAAAAATGTTAAGATAAAAGTTTGCACTTTCAATAAAGTTCTATGAAAAATACCTCTTGTTCTTTAGTGATATCTTTAATTTTGTACAAGAAAAATTCAAAAAAAGTTTTTTTATTTGTTTCATCAAATTTTAAAAACATGTCATTGTAGAATTTTTTTGCAATTGATGAAAGATATCGCAAATGAACAAGAGGTATTTTTTATACAACTTTTATAAATTGTTTGCGAGAAAAAGTAGAAAATTCGATTGTAAGGAAAAAAAATTCTCCTGGACACAAAAATTATTTAGCACTCATAAAACTCACAAGATATGTTCCTTATCAAAGTACAAATTAAAAAAAAAATGAGCAAAAAATAGAAGGGTGGGTTTTATGAGAAAATCGGCTTACAATTTTTTCCAAAAAAGCGCCGCCATTTTCTCAATTTTAAACATTTTTTTAATTTTCTAGCGGATTACGATAGAAGATTATAAATTTAATTAGAAAGAAAAAGAACACATTAAAGAAATATACTGATAAGGTCTTTTTCTCATAAATACCAGTCAAAGTCTGTTTTTTATTTAATCGTTATCCTGATTCAATCATTTACGTCAACGTAATTTTTAATTTATTTTTAATTATTATTAATTTACTTTGTTTAGGTCGCTTACGCTACCGACAAAAAGTTGGGGTACACGAAGACTTCGTAATCAGAAGTATTTGAAAGATTTTAAAATTTCACGTAGAATTCGCATAGGTTGAAGTTATTTTAATGAAATCCTACTCCTTAAATCTAAACCAAAAATCCGACATTCGTCGCTACTAACTTTCATTTTTTTCAAAGGTACAACTTCAGATTTTTTTTATTTTATTGTATATCTAATTGCATCAGAAGTAACACATTATAAATGAAAATTAGTCAAAGTAGACGCGGACCGCCTACAAGGAAGGGATCCGTAGCCTATTAAGACGCTAATTTAAGTCTTAACAGAATCTCAAAACAAAATATTTTTTGTTTCGTGAAAAAATAATTCACTGAATAAAAAATATTTAAAAAAAAATTATGTAAAAAAGTTTATGGAAAAAAAATTGTTGGGAAAAATTTGTTGAAAAAAAATTCACTGAATAAAAAATATTTAAAAAAAAATTATGTAAAAAAGTTTATGGAAAAAAAATTGTTGGGAAAAATTTGTTGAAAAAAAAAGTTTGTTGACAAAAACATTTTTGATAAAAAATTAAAACGAAAAATTTCATGAAAAAAAAGTTTTGGAAAAAATTTTAAAAAAAAACATTTTTTATTTTAAAAAATAATGTAAAAGAATTTTTTTCAAAAACAAAATTGTTATGAATTGTAATTAATAAAAAAATATTATTAATTAAAAAATCATAATTAATTAATTATAATTATTACTAGTTATAATTTGTATAACTTATTATTTCTTAAATATTTAATTAAAGTATTTAACTATTACTGCTGCATTGGGATTTTTTACTAGCAACCACAATCAACCTATGAGAGCTTTAATTTATTCCCCCTTCCCAGACGGTCGGAAAAGATGCACATCTGCTGCAGGAAATTCAAGCCTTTAAGACAAGGCCAAGGCAAGGCCTTGAGGTTATCAAGGCCTTGAAATTTGGTCGCCTTGCTTTGCCTCGAAACGCGAGGCCTCGAAGTATCCTTCCTTGCGTTCCTCGACCGCCGCCTTGCCATTCTCGTCTCGAACGGCAACGCTATCAGTTCAAACAGAAGGTTCCGTTTTACCATCTGCAAACCTGAAATCTATCTTACTAACTTATTTGATCAATCAGCACTCAGAGAAAAAGTTGTCTCGAAACAAAAGCATCATTAACATTCATCATCAACAACATTAACGAATTCTTGGACGTCGCTCGTCCCACCTCTGCTCACCAAACACATAGGGTGATACTACTCCTTACTATTTCTTCGTGCTCTCAACCTTGAATTTAAGAGGAAACTTCATTAGTGTCTCCGCTGGGATTCGAGCCCAGGACCTTTCGTTTTCCGGACGACTGCTTTACGAACTGCGCTACGGAGACTTAAATGAGACTTCTCACAGAAACTCTTACGCTTTCTAGCTATACATATGTATATGTTTTGATATTTTTATATTTTATATTTTATAATGTATTATAAAATTATACAATTTGTATCTAAGATTCTCATTTTAGTCATTCTGATCTGTTCTAACAGAAGATTAGGATTTACCATCTAATGTTGTAAGGTGTTGAAATTAAAGCTATTCTACTTAGGAGCCTTCCAATTTCTTTTTGTAGACGATTACACGTCTGAATTTGAAATTGCTCAATTACGAATGCTTTAAGTTTTAATTTTAAATTCTTCAGATTAAGAACTATTTCATTTTGCATAATTTAGTTCGGTAGTTTTGTTTTAAAAACTTGAAAACAAATTTCGGCTTGAAATGAACTGTAATCTCATTCATTCTTTCTGAGTTCCTAATCATCAATCGAATCCTATCATCAGTAAAAATCTTGTATAAAAAAAATAAGCAATAATTATTTATCAATTCAGAAATGGATAATTGATTATCAAGGTTGATACAAGATTAACAAGTTGGAAACGATGGAAAGCTAGCAAATAAAAATCTGATAATGAACTCAGCTCAAGGTAATTTTCAAATATCTCATTAAGCTTGAGGAGTTGCTCGTTCTTAGTTAGTAAATGCCTCTGGCTGGACTCTGCACTTCTAATTTTTTGTAACCGACCCTCGCTGGAGACTGGGGAACGATTCCAGCCGGTAATCGATTTCATTCTATAAAAACAGCTACGAGTAAATCTGGTCATCTCCTTGTTAGTTTAAGGACGGTAAACGTCAGTTGTACAGCACCAAGCACGGAACAGGCGACGCGCTGTCTGCCAAGTCGATGGAGCTAAAAGCCAACAGCCGATCCCCGACAGCAACACAGCCTTGCCCTGGACTTGCTTGCCCGGTTGTTCGACTCGCTTGCTGCCATGCCATGCTGCCTGTGAGATTGCCTTGATGCCTCTCATGCCTCTTGCCTGCCCGCTTATTTCTCCGCCTTCTTCGGCGTTAATATATTCCCTCCGGGCATGTTACATACCTACGTGCAGGCTGACTGGGATACTTTTAGGTCAGCGCTTGCGAGAGGCTTATAACAACGATGAAAAATCTCGTAAACAACTCCACACACCAAGAACCAAGATTCAAGGAAAATCCCCTTGAACAAATTCCTGCGAGGAAAGCTATGAGAACGATATATTCAAGTTTATTGATTGTTTTCAAAAATTTTAGAATTTTTCCAGATGGTTTTAAAAGTTCATTGAGTAATCATTTTTTCAATACCTGAGTACACTGATTTTGAGAAAATAAAACTCTTGTTAGGTAAGTCATACTAATTTTTAATAATAATAACATTGGAATCGATATCTGAACTTTCATTGCTGAAAATTC
>CAKNYM010052970.1:306662-326826 GCA_932195095.1 Andricus curvator | reverse complement strand
ATTATATATATATTATCCTTTGAGTATGCGTAGACCTTTAGGGTATGATATTGTTTTTTATGTATCTACAAATGATTTATTAACAGTACATACATTTTAAACTTCTACAGACGGTCTTTTAAAATTCAATGGAAACTTAATTTTTATTTGTGAATAATAAAATCAATCAAACAAAATATGTGATAAATATAGGTATACTCGGCTGGATTAAACTTTCCGAAAAAAAGATTAAGGCCGATTTGGAAAGATTTTTGTGGAAAATCTCTGGGTTCAATATTCTCGGATTTTTGACAAAGGCCCTTATGAAGTTATCAGAAAATTATCAAAGGATTATCCGAGGGATTCTGGCTTAAAATAAGGAAAGACTCAACCCTTCAGGGTTCAGGAGAGAATTAGAAAGTAGAAGCTGATTGATCCAGCCGACCTTTTTTCACTTTTCGTCTCCAGGCTCAACTTGCTTATAGTTATAGTTCTAGCGTGAAACTCTTAAGATAATTTTAGAAACTTACGATACTGTCCTTGACTAGGCTTCAATCTTATGCTAAATTCCGGATTTACCGATGCCGTTACTATGTATCGAAAAGGCTGTTTTGTAAGTTAGATATATAATGATCAGATTGTATCGTGTGGAAATAGATTAGCCTCTTCATCTTCTCAGTTTAATTCAAATTGAATTTATTCATTTTGTACAAACTTGAATCAGCAGCTGCTGATGTCGGTTTTATTTTTAAATGAGATTTTAGGGTGTAGATCGGACAGGGAAACTATGTTGAAAAACCAGAATTTCATTCCCTGAGAAAAGAAAACTGAAAAAATACCTGGCAATTCGAGTCAATTCTATCTCAAATATAACAACACAGAAACATTTTTTTGTCTATGGGGTCGTGCACATAAAATATGTCACATGTTATTCCTTATTTTAAATAAAGACGAGAATAAAATTGCCTTGAAGCCAAAAGGGATACAACGATATAAACAAAATAAAAACGTGTGACGTATTATGTGCACGAACCCTATGTGGAAAAACTTACTCCTCAAATGAACTCGAAATTTGTAAAATTGAAATTGTTTTCCGTTTTATTCTTACAATTTAGGTATACCTTTTTATTCTTTAACGGATTTAATAATTAATTTGATGATATAATTGTTTGGATGCTTCAATTTTTCAAATTTGTTAGGATTCTAAAAAATGTTTAATTTGGACCGTTTCAAACATATAAATGCAGGGTGTTTTTTTTTTGTTGTATTAAGACATTGAAATATCTCAAGAATACGCATCCTCAAAAATAAGTATTTGTAATAAAATCTTTTGGTCCAACACCCGCGACGGAACTGCGACTTCGGAGGCAAGTCTCGAGATGACGAAGTTGCGATTCCTGAACTGATGACGTCAAAGTGGTCGAAGTGAGTACTTTTCCCACTAGTTGGAAAAGTAAACTAAACTCACTTCGACCACTGTGACGTCATCACTTGAGGAATCGACAACTTCGTTGTCTCTCGACGACCTCCTTAGCCGAATTTCCATCGCGAGTGTTGCACAAAGTATTATGTGAACCTTGCGGGAGACGGCGATTCGACTCGTGTGCTTTCCGAGCTCGCTGCGCTCGCGCGGCAATCTACACACTCGTCTAGAATCGCCAACTTCTCCCACTCGATGCACAATATACTATTATTTTCGAGGGTGTAAAGCGACTCCACAAAAGTTTCCCCCACACCCAACCCCCTGGGATAGGAGGGGGTTTGGTAACTTTAACATTTCAAATAAGAACCTCGATTTTTTATTGCAGCTCCAGATTCTTCATTAAAACTTACGTATTATGGGTATTACACCTTCCAGGTGTGGAGTACATTTTTGCGGAATCGCTTTTCCCACTCGAAAATAAACAGTTTTTATTACAGATATTTTTTTCGTAGGATGCATATTTCGTGAAATATTTCGATATCTCAAGATGACAAAAACACCTGGTATATTGTAAGAAATTCAATTTACGGACCATTACAACCCTCAGACTCGACCCTTCATTGAGAAAAAGGCATCCCCATGAAAACATTATAATCCCTTTTTCTGTCATTTTATCCTAATATACATTGAAGCAAGTGTATTTCGAAACACATAAATATATTGTAAGAAATTCACGGACCATTTCATTCCTTAAAAACTACCTCTGCATTGAGAAAAAGGCACCCCTAATGCATAAATCATTATAATCTTATTTCCTATTGTTTCCTCTTCGAAATTAAAGAATAAGTAACTCGATACAGGTAGTTATGTTGTAAGAAATTTACAGATCATTTCAACCCTTATAAATCATTACCAGTGTTAGAGGTGGCTTTTGTCATATTGTTACTGTTAGGGGTAGTTTTGCTCTTAGACATTTTTTTCACATAATTGTGATGTCCTTTAAAAATATACAGTAAAGTCTCACATATTCCCGCGTCCTTGAAACATAGGGATTCGTTATTTTCAAGTCTAGAGGGGCCCTCACCTCTACCGCGAGTGGGCAGGTTCTTTTCATCAAGCGACGTTCATTGGCTGCCTGGCCGTGTATCGCTGCGCATGCTCTAAGCAACTTTTTCAACTGCGCATGTGTCGAAAACCGCGGTCGATTTGAAATCAATAAATACTATCAATAATAAAACACATAAATAGACCCGACATTCCTAGCACTGCTGGCCCACGCAGTTTTTCAGCTCAAAGGGCGAGAGACGGTTGCGACTCTCGCACGAAAACCACCAGCAGCATATGGACAAAGATACAGTTACTCACATGCGGAGATTGCGCAATATTATGTATTCCAATTGCAAATGTTTGAGACGGCCCCGATTTGTGCAGTTGAAAATGTCGCCGGCTCAAATATTTCGCGGCAATGCTAGGCTAGGTCGAAATGTCAGCCGTCAGAAAGGTTAGGTTGCAGTATAGGACTGCAACTTTGCTGCAAATACTGCACACGAGTTTTTGGAGAAAATTTCTAAAGGTAAAGGTAAGTGATAAAAGTCTAAAAAGTAATATTTCTCAAGTGTAAAATCTATTTTCTCAGTCATGTCCCATTCTTTTCTCGAGTGACGACCTTTCAGTGTCACGAAATACAAGCAACTTTCCGAAATTTGAGGTTACTAATTTGACGTGCCACTAACCTGAAATTTAGGATGTTTTATTTTATTTCGTGAAACTGAAAGGTCGTGAATCTACAAAAGAATGGAACGTGACTGAGAAAATACATTCTACACTTGCGAAATATTACTATTTGTACATTTACGACTTTTACGTTTAGAATACTTTCTCGAAAAAGTCTGCATTCCCATGACGTCATCCTAAAATACTCAATTTATAAACCAACGAGGGCGCTGTTTGGACCCCTTTTTTTCATTTGTCAGCCGCAGACGCGGAGGAGAGTGTACAGGGACCGTGGTGGGGGTTGACGGAACTGCGTAATTTTAGATAACCGCATACAGGGGGCTTGAAATAAGCGGGTCTTGAAATAAGGGGGACTTGAAATAAGTGGGACTTTACGTATATGAACTGAACATCAATAAAACTCGAATTTTAGGCGCATTGCCACTGCTAAGGGTGGTTTTTGGCGTATTATTACTGTTGGAGGTAATTTTTCTACCAGACCTCCTTTTTCACATGTATTTATTGTATGTATTTTCAAAACATATACCTGAGATTACAATGTAAAAAAGAAATTCTCAAGTGGTGATTTGAAACGACTTATATATAAAATTATTTAAATTCAGTGCTTAAAATGGAAATTTCTCAATTTTGAAAGCTTCCAATTTAAAACTGTTCAATTCTAATTATTATCGGTTCGATTGTGCAATTTTGGGTTTTCATAAGCAAAAAAATTCTTTTTCCTAAATACATATTTAAATTTGGCGTCAATAATTAGTTATCACACAATTTTCCATTTTCATCCTAATGAGAAGGTATCAGTTTTATGTAAAATTTGACTTCGTTGCTTTTCATCAAATCTCCACACCTTGAGACCTCCTGAATCAGATAATAAAATTTTTACGAAGGTGTCTCTCTGTCTTTAGTCTATAGACTGTATAAGTGTGTAGTCTGTCTGTAGTATTTTGTATGTACGATAACCTTTGATATACTGATCGGGTTAGATTAAGTTTCGGCACACTTTTTTAAGGCCTAAAAAGAAAGGTCGAGTTCGTCAACTAGCCATTTTTTACCAACAGTTCTAAATTTATTGATCGAAAATGCTTTTTAAAAAATTCCATTTTACAGAAAAACTATGCGAGATACGAAAAAAATTGTTCTTCTCAAAAAGATCTTCAAATTTACTTCAGAACATTTATTGATAAGACGTATATTTTTGGTTTTAATCGTGCTAAACAAAATCGTGATAAAAAAGTTCAGAAAACAAATTGTTGCTTTCAAGAAGGACTACAAAATCGCATTCAACCTTTTTCTGATAGAGCTGATGGTTTTCTTTTAAACAGCGAAACTTCCATTAAAAAATTGAAAATTTAAATTTTCAGCCAAACAACGTGAGATATAAAAAAAGTATACAAAAGAAATGCGTGTTTTCAAAAAGACCTACAAAGTCGCATTTTTTTAAATAGAAAAATGTTGCAATACTTGGAATGTTGATTACTACACATATTTTATAAAATAATGTAATAAATTATACAATGCAATAATTTATTATTCTTGTAAAAGAAATTAAGAGTAATTTTAATGAAGCGTGCGAATTGATAAATTTGTGTATCGAGACAGGAAAAGTCCCAGACGATTGGAGAAAAGCGATTATCGTACCAATATACAAAAGAAAGGGAGACAAAAGCAACTGCAGCAATTACAGAGGTATCAGCCTACTAAGTACCGTAAGTAAAATATACTCAAAAATACTTATTCGTAGAGTAATGGAAATCACAGGAGAAAAAATATGGGAAGTCCAAAGTGGATTTATGCCAGGAAGATCATGTACAGATCAGATATTTAGCCTAAGACAGATCACAGAAAAAAGCTTGAGAGTAGGAAAGAAAGTTTTCTGTGCATTTATTGACCTAGAAAAAGCATTTGACACGGTAAATGGAAGTAAACTTTGGGAAGTTCTTAACGAATACGGAGTAAATGGAGGGACCCTGCAAGCAATAAAAACGATATATACAGGTAGTAAAGCGAGCGTAAGGGTAAACGGGAAACTGAGTGACTGGTTCGATATTACGCAAGGCGTGAAACAAGGATGCGTTATGTCCTCGTGGCTATTTATCATATTCATGGATAAGTGTCTAAGAACTGCACTCTTCGACGAAGAAGGTGTAGATCTCCAAACAGTTAAGGTACGTGGGTTAGCTTTCGCAGATGACAAGATTGTTATGGCAGAATCAGTCCAGGACTTGCAAAGAATGTTGAATAAACTTCATACAAGCATGAAGGAAATGGGACTCAAAATTAACGTAAATAAAACAAAAATCATGGTGTTTGAGGGAAAGAGTGAGAAAACAATGTGCAACATTGTCCTAAATGATGAGAGATTAGAACAAGTTGACAAGTACGTATACCTAGGTAGTCTATTCACTAGCGACGGAAAAATAGATGGGGAGTTAGATAGGCGCATAAATAAGGGTAAGCAGGTTATCGGTAGAGCAGGGTCCATCCTAAAAAATAAAAACATATCAAAAAAAGCTAAAATGGCCATACATAATTCTATATTCGTACCGACTGTACTATACGGTAGCGAAACATGGACATGTCAAGAAAAGGGCAGGAGTAAAATTAACGCGATCGGCATGAGACCTCTGCGCATAATATGCGGGAAAACACTAATGGATAAAGTCCGAAACGAGACAATCCTCAAAGAATGTGGTGCAAAAGAGACAATAGTTGACACATGGAAAAACATCTTGAAAGAATGAAAGATGAGCGACTGACCAAACAAGTGTATAAAGGTAAAGTAAATGGCAGAATGCCCAGAGGTAGACCGCCGAAAGAATGGTTAGAATCTGTACATGAGACATTAATCCGTAGAGACATAAGAAGCCATAGAAACACAAGAGCCTGCATGAAAAAATGCATGGACGTGAAGGAAGCTAGAGTAGTATGCCAGGACAGAAAAGTGTGGCGACAAATAGTTTGTAAACAGAGTGACAATAGAATGAATGAAGCCTGAAACAAAGACCTTGGATTCTAATGGGCCCAAGTGGGGAACCATACATAACAATTTTGTGAGGCTCTTCACTTGGGGTGATCGCTAGAGAGATTGATCAGCAACCTGGGTCGGAGCAGTGTCGCGGAATAAACGTATCATTTGAATAAATGACACGAGAATTCCAGATCAATCTAAAACATATATACCTAACACCTATATACCTATCTACTTTACACCTATATACCTATCTAACTTATACCTATATACTCTATACCAATACACCCATATACCCAATACTATTTTCCAACCGAGCAAGTCACGCCTACCCCGAAAGGGAAATGGCTTAATGGTATAAAAAAAAAAATATATATGTATATGCTTCATTAAAATGGCTTATAAGCCAGAGTCAGATCAGAAATTTTTTACACGACTGCGTATACTGTTTACATATACAATAAATAATCAAGATGGCTTAATGGTATAATAATAATATAATTTATTAGAGAATTATAGAAATACATATAAGAAATCTAGCGCAAGCTAGTATTGTAATGAGAATGTGTCCGTTGCGGCCGATAGAGCTTTAGGTACATTAATTTTCTTTTTAATCTTAAATCAATAAAAATTTAACAATATCTTCAAAACTAGGGGTTTCGAAGGTTTTGTAATATTCGCAAGTAAGCTTCTGTATATGAATCATTCTCTGGAGAGCGTGCCACCCTAAAAAAAAGTTTCTTTGATTTTTATGGCATTCACGTATGTTATAGTATTGTGCAAAAGGATTGGCTAATGTGGTTGCAATTTCCACCCATGCGCAGGTAGACTATTTGCTTGAAATACGTGCTCGGCTGGCTTGAAAAATAGATAGCTCCGGTTAGATTAATTTTATTTTTAATTTCAAATATAGGTTTTTGTACAAAATTTTCCAAGCTTTCAGACTGAATAAATTAAATTTTTAATAAAAAATATGGAAAAAAACTTATATTTTTCAAAATATGAGGACCTATGTCCTTCCTGATTAAAAAAAAATCGTTATTACGACTACTTTTTACCCTTAAGACGGAAGTATGGGATCGGCTTCAGTTTGAAAGTTATGCAATGAAGTTTGAGACAACATTCAAATCACTACTAAAGCGCGGGTCACCTTACAGTCTTATACTTTCTCAAACCTTATTGCCTAACTTTTAAACTAAGTTCGATCCCATTTCATTTTAAAACCAAAAAAGGCATAAATTCTCAAATTTTGACAAATAGGGTAAGAGCACCAGTTATTGGCACCTCAAGAGGAAATTTAGACTTTAGGAAATAAATAAACACAGAAAATATTCAATTCTGAAATAGTGATAATTATACCTACAATCCAAATTTTATGCAGAATACACTGGAATGTTGAATTATTATTCAAAGTTGACAAAAACTTGAAAAATTATTAAAAACAAGTATGTAGTCCCAAAATTTTAGTGCTTGGCACTGCTATAACCCCAGTTATTGGTACCCCCCCGTCACCAGTGATTGGCACTACGTTCACATAACCTCTTAAAATTTCTGTGATTGCGTTAAAACATTGACTAAAAACAAATTGTGCATCTGAAAATATTAAATAAATTTTCTATTAATAATTCTAAATTTAGTATTTTATCAATTTTGTTTTTGGACAAGCCAATATCTTTGACAGCAGCTATAAAGTTGTCACGTGTGTTTTTCAGTATACGTTTTTCTTTACCCAGAGATACTCTCTGACGGGCATACATATGACAATAAAGAATATAAAAACCATAAATGTTGCTCATTTTCTCATTTTCTGCTTTAAACTAGCAAAATCAAGAAACAAATTCAAACATGGATATATAAATATGGTCAAAATAAATCGCCCACCGATTGTATAAAAACTTTGGCTATTTATAATAACATGAATTCCTGCGTAACATTTAAAACATTGTACGAAAATATTATTAAACATAATGTGTACAAGGATAATAAAATTCTATTTATAATTTACATAAAACCAATATTTACCTATACCTAAAAGCCTAAAAATAATGATAAATGATATGAACAAAACTTCGGAGGTTACGATTACCGGTATATAAATGACAGCTTCATCTATTATAATTTTTGGCTACTTTTGCGTCTACCTAATAACGACTTTTGTCGTTCCGGCACTTTTAACACTTCATTTTATCAGAAATACGTGAAATGCTTCATGTCAACACAAGATCTTGAGATTACATAACCTTACTTTTTTCTTACGAGGCAGGGGTGTCAATGACTGAAATCATTCCAGAATTTCATGGTCTGGTCATTGGCACTGCTGTGCCAACGACTAGAGACCATAATTTTTGTATTAATTACCATTGCCCCCCCCCTAAAATTAATAAATACATTATTACCTATGTTTAATTCATATTTTTATTGAATTTTAAACATTTCTTTAAAATACCTACAAAAAATGAAAGAGATTCACTTGTTTATAACGTTGCTATAACAAAATTAAAAAATTTCACCAGCTAAAGATTTTCTTTAGAAAAGCCGATACATTTTTGGCACCTTAAAAATTGAAGAGAATTAAATATTTTGCATCTAAATTTGATATTATTTTGCATACTTTGTATATATCGTTTTGCGCAAAACTGATAGTAGAATTAAAATAATATCAGTAAAATACGATAAATTTCCGCATTTTCTTAATATTTAACAAAAAGTAGTGGGGGATGCCAATAACCGGCGCAATGCCAACCACTAGTGCTCTTACCCTATACATTTTTTATTAAAAATTTTTTATTGTTGAAAATTTCATCTATTCCATCCGAAAGCTTGGAAAGTTTACTACGAAAATTTATATTTGAAATTAAAAATAAAATTAATGTAACCGGTGATATCGGTTTTTTAAGCGAGCCGGACACGTACACGCAGAAAAATGGATAGTCAAACTTGGAGTATCAATAATTGAGATCGTCAGTTTGATTTTCTAGATACACCAGAGACTCGATAGATGAACAATCTCGGGGGTTGCCTGAAAATGGCCTTGTTCATATAACGCGTACAGCGAAACGTAAATAGTCAGGGCCGCCTGAACCGTTTCCATAATATTGCGCAATGTACTTGACTGAGTATTATAGTGCATGCGTCCCTTCAGAGGCGGAGTCGCAACCGTCTCTCGCCCTGCCCCCTGAGAAACTGTGGGGACCAGCAATTCTAGGAATTCATATAACGCGTTCGATCGCGCGTTCAAATAGCGAGTCTCTGGTGTAGTACCAAGTACCATCCACAATTTTTTCTTTATTGTCAGACAGACCATAATTTTATAGTCTGTTTGAATATCCAAAGGTGTTTTAGACTCACTTTCAGGATAATTAAATTGAAACTCCCGAGTGTCAATCAGAAGTGGCTGCGTCACAACCTCTACCGAACGCCGAGCGAATACAACCGACATTCGAAACCCATTTTCGGAGCGACTGACGTTCGGCGACATGTTTGCTGTGTTACACAACATTTTTAATTAATTTAAACCACTTGTTGATATTTCGAACATGCGTGGAGAGGGGATAAAATGTGGATAACATGGTGGAGAGTGGGCTAAGTGGTATGACCGAAAACGTGCTCAAAATCTCGTAATTCGTTGATAAAGAAACAAGACTTGCGAGATTTGTAATACGAATTTATATTGTTTTCTGAATTTTCCAGTGTTAAAAAGCTTTCAATTCAGTGTGCAGTGATGCCGTTTCCTTAGTATCTCGTACTTAAAGTAAATCAATTTTCATGTTTTTCAAGTTTCATTTAATAATTGGAATTTCCGTCTCTCGCTTCTTTCTTACTTTCATGAATATATATGTATAGACAGGAGAAAAACAACAGTTAATAAAGTTGACCCTCTGATTTGATTAAGTTAACACTCGAAAATAATCTAAATAGCTAAAATTCCTGGGATAATCAGGTTTAAACTTCAGGATCGTCAACTTTACACTCTGGAGTAGTGAAGCTAACCATCAAATTTTGACACTCCACAGATGGTGCGCTACAGCCACACCAATTAGGGGGCTGTCCAATAGTTAAAGCCTGACACTCTAGAATCTTTAGATGTTCAGGCTGACTAGCCATTTTTCTCCGTGATATTTCAAGCAAATAGTCTAACTGTGCGTGGGTGAAAATTACACACCACATCGGCAAATCCTTTTGCACATTATCTTGGGTCGATATATACTACAACATACAGGAATGCCATGAAAATCGAAGAAACTTTTTTCTCCGCGTCCTCAGCCGAGGACCGAAAGTAGCTGAGTGAGCAAATGAGAATGTGTCCGCATGGCGGGCAGATCAAAAACAATTATAGCGTTAAGAATATATTTTGATTTCACAAAGAATCGCAATAAAAAGGATTTTTGTTTATTGCAGATGATGGAATAATTGTTGACCTGTCCGACCAGCAATGATCAAGGATGGTTACTGGAATTAAAAACAGGATCAAAACTGCAGGAGGTTATAGTTACCAGGTATTGCGAATACATAAAATAATATTAATTCTCGGAATTGTTTTCACAAGTTCGACTGATTGATTAAAATTTTTCTTTTAAGCTTTGAGGATCAAAGAATTATACATTCGAATCTTTGACACTTTAAAAGTCAAAATCCAAAAATATTTGAAAAGCTTTTAATTTCTTTTTGAATATTAAAAGACTTTCAAACTATAAAGTTTGTCCATAATTCTTCTAAAAAATTATAAATAGATAAACTGATTAATTGTTGCACATACTCTCTTCATCGTGGGTTGAATGCTGTTTGATCACGAACTGACTTCTCTCGAAAACTTCTTTTGCTATCTTTATTCTTTATTTTTATTCTTCTTTATCGTTTTGTTCCTTTTTCTTCTCCTCTCGATCGTGTTCTTTATTTCAGAACCTATTCTGAAACTGGTCTCTTAAGCACATCGAAGTAATGACAATGTTTTTGGCCAGCGTTGACTTAATGCATAGGCCCGCAGTCTAGAATCTGAGCTTCTCGAATCTTGATGGATCCTTTGGTCGATCAGAACCTTCCAATTACGAGACGATTACTATGATCCGCGCTTCGCGGATTAGATTTTTCAAATCTCGAGAGAAGCGAGTTCCAAGAACCGTGATTCGTCTTCGCTTGTGGCGTATGGGTTCTTAACACATTTCTCTGACCAGATATCTGGAATGCTGGGGAGACTGGTAATACTAACTGCTCCGAGTCGAAAGAATGCGACAGGTTTTCAGGAACAAAAGAGTAGAAAACGATTGACATTCGGTGAATGGTCCTTGTATGCCTTCCAGAGGCTTTTCGATTCAATCTTTTGAATTGAAACTTGTAAATGGCAAGTTTTAATTTAATATCAATTTAGAGTGAGAGGCTATCTATTTTTAATGAGCTGATCTCGTCGGTGTCTGTGTTGCGGTTTAGTGTCCTCTATAATTATAATCTCTTATTCCTTTCCAAAATTTGTCTTCGTTTTATTGTATAGGAAAACAATAAAAGCTTTATTCGTCTTTCAAAATATTTTTCGATATTTCATCTAATTAAAAATAAAACGTGTTCATCTATCAAGCACTTTGTATTAGGAGAAGTTTGGCTTTGTCTTCGTTTTATTATTATATTTTACATTTTATTTTTAAATTTCATCTAATATGAAAACAAAATATCTTCGTCTTTCAGGCCTTGTGCATTTATTATAAGTATATTTAGACATCTGACGTCTAAAATTTAAGGGTTTTCGATTCGAACAGCAGGCGCGGATCTATAGGGTGGTGAAACCGTCGACCCCGCCCCTCTCCCCGCTCCCCATGATTTTCTGACTTACCTATACACTTTTTTATTTTACGCTGGTATATGGAGAAAAATTATACAAATTGTAATTTGACGTTTTTTGCAATATCTTGTTAATAAATTTACATTTGTTCTTCAGCTTGGGCCTATTAGACACAGATATTTTAAAACATTTCACGGTATTACGAGGAAAAAAAATTATATTTGGGCGTCGGCATGAAAAGGGCTCCTATGGTCGGTATTTAGTTACATATAGGGTCATGTCGCTGGCAAAATTCCCGGCATTTTAAGCTGACAAAGAACCCTGTAGGTTGAAAAACGAGTCGCCGGGACATTTTTGAAATTAGCAGTTCGAGAAACCACTCTTTGAGAAAAACGCATCTAAAGTTCGCGAGTGCCATAAGCGCACGTGTTATACTTTTTCTTCTTACATAAAATATACCCCCTTCCGGTTGCTTTCGGGACACGAGTGTAGTGCCAATAGATTTAGTATAGGTCCTAGTATCATCCTCTACTCAAATCCGAAAATAACTATATATGAACCTGACTTAGAAAAACGCGAATATCTCCTAAACTAGAAACGGCGATAAGGGCCATTTTTATGCGGACGCTCCCATATGTTAATATTATAAAAATAAAGTCATTTTAGCAACAGTTCAAAAAACAGGTGTGTATTAGATAATTTCCACCTATACTGTACTTTATCCTGATAATACCTTAAAACCCATAGATTTCTTTCGAAATATTCTTTCATATTTGAACAAAACTACAAACTGCATAAAATGTAATCCATGTGTAGTGGATGTTCAAACGTAGATGTTTAAAGTATAAGATAGTAGCGCGTAACATACAAATATTAATGCGTAACGTCCTCTATCTTTTTGAGATGTTAAGAGTAAAACTATTTGTATGTTAAACTGAAACATCCAAGATTTCGTCGTCGGAATGCAGGAAAACGCCATACCTCTGTCGGCCACTTGATCAAGCTTATAGTCAATTTCGTGAAAAATGCTGTCGACATCTGTAGTTCATTTGATGAAGCTTATAGCCAATGTTTCAAGTCGTATGTAAATTTGTGGAAAAATGATGATTATTAATGTTTTGGTCACAGGATATTAATAATAATGCTGAAAATTGTTTGGATAGATTAAAATAATTGATAAAGGTGCTGTTTCCTCTCCAGAAAAACCTTCGAGGTAAGAAAGCTATTCGTTGGATACTTGCATATGTCTTTTAATATCCACTGAAAGTAACCTTTAACATCTAGATAGCTGTACTATAATTAAACATTAAATATGTCAACCCCAAATATGTAGATGTTAAGTGATAACATCCATTTTCTTCACCGAAGTTCAGCAGCCCTTTTGCCTAGGGTTTTCTCGGCTATAAACTATAAGGAACTATACTCCCCTCAAAAATTAAAACGTATAAAAAATAATAAACGAAATAAATAATAATAAATGGTAATAAAATGTATAATAAAACAAGATGATACAATTTTCTTCAACATTTTATCAAATTTCTTAACTTTATATTTTTAACAAGAATTTAGAAAACAGAAACCCTTTAGTAAAGGTCTTACATATTTTTACTACCTGCGTAATCTGTCGTTAAATCTACAAAAGTAGATAACCAAACCTAAAGGTGTTTTTTAGTAAATAGTGCAAAGCCCGATAAACTTAAAAAATGGTGCATAATTTTGAGGGAAGTAGTAATCTCAAAAAGTTTGAAAAACTTTGTTTTTATGGATATCTTTCTACATAATGATTAAAAAATAAATAAATAAATCTAATTCTACGGATATTGAAGTCTTTAAAACGTCACCTTTTATACAATCGTTTATTGTAATTACTAAACTTTAACGTTATACTATAATTTTGGATTTGTTAAGAATTAATATTACGTAACAGTGTCGTTTACCCCCACGCCCCTTCCATGTAACCGATCGTAACATTTTCCCGAACACCCTACCTCATCAAAAAGCTGTTACGTTATGTAAACACAGGCCGACAAAATTTGTACCCAAAGACCGGACTATGTGACCCCGAAGGTTTTTAAAAACGAATGCGTTGTCTAAATTTTTCCTATACGTCAGGTTTTTCAGATATCCTAATCTAAAGGTGCAAAAATGGCTATTTTTAGCCATATTTGAGGCAATATAACATGACCAACATTTTTGTTCTAAATGAAAAACTAGCAAAGAAGGCGAAGAACGCGAATACAATTGTGTGTGTCATATCTCGGAGAAAAAAAATTGGTTTGAGGTGATTAAAAAGGTAAATGAAAGGTAAAAAGAAGTACTAAACGAGGGCGCTAGCAGTTTTCAGAAAAAAAAAATTGCTGATCGTGTTATGTTACCTCATATATGGCTAAAAATAGCCATTTTTGCACTTTTAGGTTAGGATATCTCAAAAATCTGACGTATAGGAAAGATTTGGATAACGGATTCGGTTTTAGTATACCAAAATCCTTCGGGGTCATTTTTGTCGGCCTGTGTAATTTATGGATGGCTCCTTAGACTGAGAAAGTTTCTTTATAATATTCAACGGCGAAGTTTCCAGTACAAGTGGAGAAAAAAATGTTCGAACCCTCCATAAGGGCATAAGCGCCATTTGTTCGAAAACAGTTTCATTGGTTAAAAAAATTAGATAAATTTTAATACACACTATAACAAAAGGATTAAGTTTAAATTAACGACTATTAAGTTAACAAAACATACGCTTCGAGCAAAAAAAATGTCCTCTCTATTTTCTCGGAACTTAATGACATTTACCAATCAAAATTTTGTTGCATCAATTCGACAAAATAGCTAGAAATAATTTTTTTTCTGAAATTGAGAATTGGATTTTAAAATTACCGCCCAAAGTTGATAGAACGTTTGCCTCGATCGAAAAACAAAATATTTCCCCCCCCCCCATTTTTCAGGTTTCAGTTCAGCACAGATGTATCTCGGAAGCATATTTTTATTTTTTTTCTGCATTGAAAATACGATTTTTGGGAATTTGTGGGGATTTTTTCAAGTTATGAATTTTTGAATATTCTAATTTTTTCGAGTAAATAACTTTTTTTTAGTACTGTCTAATTCTGAAGGCTTTGAAATTAATCTTAATCAACTTAGAAGGCTTGCGATTTGAAATTATAATGTTCAGTGTATGTTAAAATACTTATATAGCATAGCTTTTCATGTAGAGCTTATTTTAGAGATTTTTTTTGTCATTTTACAGATTTTTTAGGTACCTTACAAAACTGACCTATAAGTAAGGAAAGCATATTTTATGTAAAACTTGCAAGCAGGTTTGGTCAATCATACAGAAAATTCCGAAAATGTCACACGATTTTTTGTGAATGTTAAAGAAAAACGCATGCCGCCACCATTCTGTACACTGTGAAAAATGTTTTGTTGAAGGAAAATTTTTATTTTGTAGATATAATAAAATATCTCATTTGCAGGAGAAAATGCGGAAGTGAGAAAAATCAATTCATTCAATAACATTCGTTGAATTTGAAAAGAATTTGATAATTTAATCAAAATTAAATTTCGTCAGGATAATCCATGATTAATTGACTATATAGACGAAATTGGGGTTAAATGAAAGACATCTCAAATCAAATGTATTTTACTGAATCAAATCATTTCCTCTTCTTCTAACTTTTTCTTTAAACAAGGAATATTTGTTTTTATTTTGTAAGATAAACTAAAGAAGCTATATGTTTAAATTCCTCATTTTTATTCTAAATTCAAATTGAGGAAAATCACTATCACGGCATCACTACTGGCACTTCCTATAGGAATGTAACTCTGAACCGGCAAACATTCTTAATTCACAAAACAGTCGTAGTATTTCCCCCGAGAATATCTGGCACTTATCACACAGAGTAAAACTTTATTTTATTAAAAACTACTAAAATAACGTCACAGATCAAAATGACAATACGTAGTTTTTTCTGGCATATCAGAGCTGACATCAACCATATTGAAAAATGGGGCTTCAAGAGTCTGCGCATGCACGCTCACGTGTTTGGTGCGAGCAACCAAATTCTTTGGTACAAGTAAGAAAGGGTACTCAACACAAATTTTTGTTCGAGTCAAATATAGTTCGAAAATTCGACTTTCGATGCCTGTGGAGCGGGTCGAAAATCGAGTTGCCTACCCTAGGGAAGGAAGTGGCCCGCTCCACAGGCATCGAAAGTCCAATTTTCGATTGAGGTATGATGAAAAGCTGATTTGTTACACCAACCACTTTTTTTAGTAATCTTTGGTAATAACAACCAAAATTTTGTAAAAAGAACAAAAACTGTTCAGCAAAATTATTTTATTACCATAACTTTATTATTTTCTGAGTGTAAGATTTGCAGTCTCTTTCAGTATTTTTTCTGTGTGAACTGCATGGAAACGGTTCAGGGCCTAAAATGCACAGTAAAAACTAAGAATCCTTTTAGGATAGATAAATTCTGTATTAAGTCAGTTTACACACAAACAAAACTTGCTGCCTGCTTGGACCACGCGGGGGAAGTGAAACTTCTGTGGCGAATTTGGGGATGGTGAAAAATTAAACTCTCAAATTAATATGGCGACTTAGAGAATATACGTATTTATCACCGATTTTACCATGTGGAATTTACAATTCTAAAAGTGATGAGGTAGAATGTACATTGTTTTCTTTTTAATAAGAATGTCGTTTATAATTTATTTACAGTCAATCTTGAAGATTGTTCCACTCATTATTTGCCTGACTTATTTGTTCAACATTCATTTCCACACTTACGCCTGTGTTATGTTCTGTAGACCGACTCCCCCCTTATTCCCGTGCCGCGTGATCGCACTGTTCACTCGACTGTAATTTCGGCAGTCTCCGACGCGTCGCGCGGGGCCGCTGCGGAGATTGCCGAATGTGACATGACATTACATCCAAGCGTGTCCACGCAACCACCAAGCTCTAGATCCATTTAGCTATCCATCTGAAAGTATTTTTTCTCGCTGTGCGCCGTAAGAAATTTTACGTAAAAAACAATGTCACTTTAGTTTAATACGCCAATCTAATAAAAGAAGAAAAATGTGTGGATTTAGACTCGAAATAGGAATCTTCTGTCAACAAAAAAATCTGATGAAATAAATGCGCAACTGACAAAGAAATGTAGAATCAGGGTTTGCATGTGTCTTGCTTTGTTTTTTGTTTTTGGATCAGAATAAAGTTGGGATCAATTTAAACGATGCACCTTCTGAATCCTTTCAGTTCGCTTATGGCTATGTGGTATCATTTTTCAATCTGAAGTTAGCAAATTAAACAAGAGGAAAGCTAGTATTAAAGTATTATCAGCTTTGACACTTCTTCTTCTTTCATACTTTCATGAAGCTCTACTTCATGAAGGATAAAATAAAAAATTCTGAAATTTTTACAGAACCTTTGTAATATGTACTCTTCTATGTGTTCTTAGTTTTAAAAAAGTCGTAAGAATAGTTTAGACGCTGAGGTAAACTGTGTGGTATTTTCGATAACCTAGGATAGGGCTTACTTGCATAAGGTGCTCATTTCAATGTCAATTAACTCAACTTTGGAATATTCAACTTTTTCCTAACTGCATAGACCATTTGATAGCACTTTAATGACTGTATATTCCCAATTTGAAAAAATTCCTAAGAAAATTACTTCACGCTGCTAATACCTTCAGACTATTTGTGAGAACATGTATTAGAACGTATGTAGCACGGGACACACTTTACAGTCCTGGTTTTTAGAAAATTGCAATAAGAATGAGAGACAGGGAAAAGTGCACAGAAGTGTGTAATACGAAATTCCAAACACCTGGATTTTTAAAACGAAATCTGCGTGTTTTTAATTCTCATTAAACTTATGATAAGTTTCTAGATTCATTTGGAAATTTCCAGAGATTAAAATCTATTTCTATCAAAGATTCCATGTCATCAGGATCAGAGTCTATTTGTCTAGTAGTTCTATGTAGTAGAATCTTACAAAATCCCATGAAGTCTAGAAGCCTTGTTGCCGCTAAGTCTACTCTCTACATCATTTCAACTCTTGAAGCTAAACGCAAAATAAGAGAGGTGAACCCCTTGATTATATCTAAATTGTTGATCTCCGAAAGCAGGTATGTTGGGAGATGATTTTCGCGTAGAGATAACGAGATACATATATAGTGGAGTGGAGTGGAGACTATATTATAACAGCACCACCACCAGTAGTGTCGTTAATCACCTCGGATTCATTTACTAAGAGCAGCTTGACGTCTTGGTTGCTGATTCTAAATTGAATATGACGTACTCCGTTGAAAATCCACCGACAAACGACCGCTAGATTGTGAAGGTGCTCAATACCTGTACAGACTGGAAGTCGACAAGCGCATCTTCACGCATACCAATAGACCTGTTTACTCGAGAGGCTGGCTTCATGGCTTGCTTGTAGCGCAGGCACAGCTGGCTGATGAGTTAGCGAACAGGTGGGTTTCTCGCTTTTCTCACCAGGTGCTGGCTGGCATGCCAGGGAATGCGTGCAATCGTGCATGCAGGTGCACTGCGTAGTTACTACAAGTGGCTCTCTCTAAGTACCCGTACGACAAATATGATTTGCAATTGATGCTAATGCTTGCCTTGTATGCTTGTCCCACAGCGTAGTAAATCAATGGGATGAGATGAAAAATATTAAATATGCGAGAGTCTTCTTAGTTCTTAGGACTTCTTAGAGTTATACCTTCTTAGCTCCAGCATCTTCAATCATTATTTTTCACGTCAGGTGATTATTATTTGTCTCGATTGTGCAACTCCATGAGTTGTAACTGTAAACATTGCTTGCGAGGAATTTAGTATTCTATCCAAGGTTGCTACTACAGAGCCTGGATACAACCTGGAAAAGACACGGCATTTTTTAAATTTAAAAGCTCATGGACAACTTGAAATTTTCTTCTCCCAAACTCTTTCGTCGTTTTTATGTTTGGAAATTCATCTGGGAAATTAGAAAAATATCAGGACTGTCACAGCTTGGTCATTATGCTAGTTAACAATCTAATTTAAAAAAATTTTATCAAAAATTAATGTTGAAAAAGGAGTTTAGGTCAGGTATAACTTTTACTTTTTCGACAAAAGACACTGTTAAAGTTCCTGGAAAATCTGAAATTTTATTAATTTCCAAAACTACTTCGCCAACATGTCGTGGTTGGTCTAAAGGTTAGTCTGGGAAATAACAAAATTCATGGACTCATAACGTGGTCATTACGTTCGCTGACAATGTAAAAAATGTAAAATTTGAATGAAGAATGATCGTTACGAAAGGAATTTAGATCAGGTTCGATTTGTACTTTTTCCACATTTGTTGCAAGTGTAACAAATGTGGAATAATAATAGGTGTAATAACAGCCTACTTGCATTTTCAAAAGTCACTTGCTTTTCATTTGTTCTTTATGAAATTATGTCCAAAACAAATGAAAAACAAGTGACTTTTGTAAAATACAAGTAGACTGTTATTGCACCCAAACATTCTATTTCAAATTTTTTAGTTTCATGCAATACTAAAATTGATGATTTTAAATCAAGTGTGCACAAATTTACTGTTAGAAATATAGCTGTCTTAATTTTACGAAGTATTTTCGGAAGTTATTTAAGCTGTTAGATATGTTTCGTAAAATGATGATAAAATCCGAAAATTTATTATAAATTCAGGAAACTTCAGTTACTAATTTCGTAAGTTTCCGTTTGTAATTATTTAATTTCCTGACACATTGGATCTGAAAATTGTGAAGCTTGTAACATCAAAGCTTATATGTTTCGATACCAGCAGATATATACCAGCAGAATATAAGGTCAATTTACGAAGATTCCGTTACAATTTCTTAATTTTATGAAAAATTGCGGATAATTCAGTTACAAATTTCAATCATTTTAAATACGGGTAGGGAACGTCCATTAATTACGTAAGAATGATTTTTAAAACTTTAGACCCTCTACCCCCTATTGTAAGGATTAATAAGATATATTTTTTACTCAATATCAATTATTTTCACTGTAAGCGAGATTTCAAAAGATGTCAAGGAATTTCAAAAGATTTCACTGGATCATAGATTTTTGATTTCCATCACATTTTAATAATTGTGCTTCGTGAAAATCTCGAACTTTTCTGAAAATGATGGAAATGCATCACTTGATATATTTCAAAAGAAGTCACGGGATTTTCAAACGATTTTAAGAGATACACGGAAAAAATTTATCCGTGAAGAAGTCACGAACTTGTAGCTAGGTCTCGGATACGAGATAAAAAAATGAAACATTA
>CAKNYM010052970.1:282793-301662 GCA_932195095.1 Andricus curvator | reverse complement strand
GGTCGGATTCGGATTCAGCGCAGCAAAAGCCTTCGGGTATACTAGGTCTGGTCTCTGGTTCCGGACCTTTGTCAAATTTTGTGGGCCTGTGTTATTTAAAAAAAAAAAGAGTTTTTGGTTCCATGTCTAGAGGTAGGCCGGGAATTGGCAGATGGAAACATATGAACTCCTATCTAATACAACGCTGCTGAAGGCTGGTGACCTCAACATAAATCACCAACCAATTGAGACTCTCGGTTTCCATTCTCTGTCCTTTCCCCCTCCCCAGTAACAGAAGTTTTGGTGGGACTGACGTTACAACTAGACTCTCCATCGTACGACGAATCACTACTTAACTTGGACATGATCTGGACTCGCAAAACAAATTTCGCGCATAAAGGTGGTAGTTGGGTGTACAATCTAAACATGAATAATACAAACAATAAAGTAGCCTCGGAATGGACTGAAACTTTGATTGACGAAATGCATACACACGGTAAACGTAAAGGTCTAGTTTCAGGCGATGAATGGAGACTGGGTGTTTGGAATGCTAGAGGAGTGAATGATCTTAAGGTAAGAGAACTACTAGAAACTATGCACGTAAGGAAACTAGATATTTTATGTTTACCTGAGACGAAGAAAAAGGGCTGCGAAAGTAGAAACATAGAAAATGGGGTGTTGAAAGAAGGTTTTAAAAAAATGGTCAGGAGTAGGTAGTGAATCGCATGATAGTCAGGGGGTCGGTTTAATTATGAATGAAAAAGCAAGACAGCACCTCAAAGATCATGATTTTGTATCTCCCAGATTGTTGTGGGCTAGAATGAAGGTAGGAATCAGAAGATTATTCATCATAGCGTGCTACGACCCAGTTGATAGAGATTCGAGGGAAGTCAAAGACGCCTTCTGGGACACTTTAAATGATACAATAAGTACTTGCGATCAAGGTGAAAGAATAATTTTGCTAGGAGATATGAACGGATGGGTCGGCGTCCAACGTCAGGATACAGATACAGAAAGGGTGCTAGGTAATTTTGGGGAGTCAAGAAAACATTATAACGGGGAAAAGTTAGTTAAGTTATGCTTAGAAAGGGGCTATTTATTACAAATACTTGGTTTCGACATACAATGATCCACACGCACACTGGCGTAAAGGAAAAAACCGCAGTATAATTGACTTCGTTATTGCGGATGAAAGACTAAGAGAACTAGTTACAGATACAAGAGTCATGAGGGGTTCTGAATGCAATACTAATCATTACCTTTTAGTCTCTAAAATAAACTTAGGGCGGGGATGGAGAAGAAAGAGAACCAAACAAACGAAAGAAACGCGAATCAAGATTAAAGATTTAAAGAAACCGGAAGTGCGGATAGATTTTCAGAATAAGTTAAACGAACGCATAGATAGGGCAACTTGGGAAGCGCTTATAAGCAATAAAGATATAGAGGGCGCGTGGACTTTGTTACGGGGTATCATTGTTGAAACTGCGATTGAAGTGTGTGGTACGGCAGTGATAGGAAGAAAGTCTGGCGATGCGTGGTGGAATGATGAAATTGAGGCAGCCCGACAAGAAAAGAAAGAAGCGTACGAAAGAACTTTGCACATCACAGGTCTTAGCGATGAGGAGAGAAATAGGCTCAAAAATGATTACAGACAAAAAAATAGGAAAGTTAAACGATTAGTCAAGGAAAGTAAAGATAAAATCAGAACAGAAGAAGCAAAGAAAATACAAAACGACTTTGAAGGAATCGTGAAACTATTATATAATCAGATGAAGGAAAGTAAATGTGCAGAGTTTGTCAGCATGAGAAACAGCAAAGGTAAAATGCTATATGATATAGACGGGATAGTAGACGCTTTAAAAGACTCTTTTCAACAATTATTAGGAGGTGAAGATATATAGATATATAGATATATAGGTTAGAGATATAATTAAGAACTTAAAAAACGGTAAGGCTGCTGGTGTAGACAGTATTAGCGCTGAAATGCTTAAGTGCAGTGGCGAGTACATACCTCACAGGTTGTGCGAATTGATAAATTTATGTATCGAGATGGGAGAAGTGTCAGACGATTGGAGAAAAGCGATTATCGTACGAATATACAAAAGAAAGGGAAATAAAAGCAACTGCAGTAATTACAGAGGTATCAGCTTACTAAGTACCGTAAGTAAAATCTTCCCAAAAATACTTATTCGCAGGGTGATGAAAATTAAAGAAGAAAAGATATGGGAAGTCCAAAGTGGATTTATGGCAGGAAGATCATGTACAGATCAGATATTCAGCTTAAGACAGATCACAGAAAAAAGCTTGAGAGTAGGAAAGAAAGTTTTCTGTGCATTTGTTAACCTAGAAAAAGCATTTGACAAGGTAAATAGAAGTAAACTTTGGGAAATCCTTCAAGAGTACGGAGTCAATGGATGGCTCCTACAAGCAATAAAAACAATATATACAGGTAGTAAAGCGAGTGTAAGGGTAAATGGGAAACTGAGTGACTGGTTAGATATTGTGCAAGGCGTGAAACAAGCATGCGTTATGTCCTCATGGCTATTCATCATATTTATGGATAAGTGTCTAATAATGGCCCTCTTCGACGAAGAAGATGTAGATCTCGAAACAGTGAAGGTACCTGGGTTAGCTTTCGCAGATGACAAGATTTTTATGGCAGAATCAATCGAGGACTTGCAAAGAATGTTAAATAAACTTAATACAAGCATGAAGAATATGGGCCTCAAAATTAACGTAAACAAAACAAAAATCATTGCCCCGTGCAGAAATCGCCAAGTTTGTTCCATTTTGCAGACTTGGGCCAGGCTGGGCGCCCCTAGCCTGGATCTAGCTCGAATTTTGCATTGGCTCGAGCTTGGGCCCAGCTAGTGTCAAAGTTCCAAAAATTGACGACAGATGGCGTAGTACTATTCTCTTTGTTTACTTATTACTTTGGAGTTTCGAGTGTGAATCTTTACAAAGTGGCTAATTTGGTATAAATTAACATTCTTAAAGTATCTTGACAGGTAATTCGAGTCATAATTTGAGCCAAACTGAACTTATAAATTTTGTGTGAGTGATTGAGAATAGTGGTGATGGTGCTGATGATGATGGCCGATGAACAAAATACAAATCATCATTGAAATTAAATTGCGATAAAAATGCCTAAAATAAAAAGCACTCTGAGAGTCCGGAGGCATCGAGCACTCGGCAGTATCCCATATTTACGCGGTGAAAGTGCAAGTAAGTACTTATATTAATTATAAATAATATTTTCACATCAAGATTACATGTGACTTCTAACCTCAAATTGAGAAAACTTTTTCATCGAATTATCGAGTGTAAATATATTGTTGATGTCTGTAATGATGTTTAAAACTTTAATTTACAAAACAAGCATGGCGAACGTAAATTGAAAAATTATTATATATAGATGATGATGACGCAGATGATGAAAAAGAATCAGAACCCGGCGAGATAATCAATGAAATACCTCAATTTGGAAATGTGGAACAGATCATTGGAGAAAATATTTTAAATCAGAATCTTGTAAGGGAAAATAAAAATTACCATGTCGCCGAAGTTGAGGTTACCACAGATTCTGGTAGTAGTTTGTGAAATAATAACTGGCTGGGAATCGATAATAAACTAGGGCCAAGCCTGGGCCAAGCTGGGCGATCGAGCCTGGCAATATAACCTGGCCCTGGCCAGATTTGGCGTTTCATTCAAGCTTGGCCAAGGCTAGATCGCCAGGCCAGGGCCTAGTTTTGCCAAGCCTGAGCCCTGTTTGGGCCATGACCAAATTTCTACACGGGGTGTTTGAAGGAAAAAGTGAGAAAACAATGTGCAACATTGTCCTAAATGATGAGAGATTAGAACAAGTTGACAAGTACGTATGTCTGGGTAGCCTATTCACTAGCGACGGAAAAATAGATGGGGAATTAGATAGGCACATCAATTAGGGTAAGCTGGTTATCGGTAGAGCAGTGTCCATTCTCAGAAATAAAAACATATCAGAAAAAGCTAAAATGGCCATACATAATTCTATATTCGTAGCGACTGTACTATACGGTAGCGAGACATGGACCTGTCAAGAAAAGGACAGGAGTAAAATTAACGCGATTGGCATGAAACCTTTGCGCACAACATGCGGGAAAACACTGATGGAGAAAGTCCGAAACGAGATAATCTTCAAAGAATGTGGTACAGAAGAGACACTAGTTGACATATGGGAAAGAAATCAGTTAAGATGTTTGGAAAGATGAACGACTGACCAAACAAGTGTATAAAGGTCAAGTAAATGGCAGAATGCCCAGAGGTAGAACGCCGAAAGAATGGTTAGAATCTGTGAATGAGACATTAATCCGAAGAGATATTAGAAGCCATAGAAACACAAGAGCTTGTATGAAAAAATGCATGGACGTAAAGGAAGCTAGAGTAGTATGCCAGGACAGAAAAGTGTGGCGAAAAATAGTTTGTAAACAGAGTGATAATAGAGTGAATGACGCCTGAAACAAAGACCTTGGATACTAATGGGCCCAAGTGGGGAACCACACATAACAATTTTGTGAGGCTCTTCACTTGGGATGATCGCTAGAGAGATTAATCAGCAACATGGGTCGGAGCAGTGTTGCGAAACGAATGTCACGCCTACCTCGAAAGAGAAATGGCTTAATGGTATAATAATAATAAAAAGCTACGAAAATTGGTCAACTATAGCTACTTGAAGTCGGCCTAAAAACCAAAATAATAACTACAGGCCGACCATTCCTGCCGATTGTTGGCTTACCATATGCTATTAAAATTGGGCCAACTATGGCTGCTTTAAGTCGGCCTAAATACCGAAATGATAATTATGGGTTGAACTTTTCCGTTGACTATTGGCTTATCATACGCTAATAAAATTGGGCCAACCATGGCTACTTGAAGTCGGCCTAAATACGAAAATCATAACTACGGGCCGAACTTTTCTGCCGAATATCGGATTATCATACGCTAAGAAAATTGGGTGAAGCATGGCTACTTGAAGTCGGCCTAAATACCAAAATGATAACTGCAGGCTGATCATTTCTGCCAATTGTTGGCTTATCATACGCTATTAAAATTAAGCCAACTATAACTACTTTAAGTCAGCCCATTTACCGAAATGATAACTACGTGTCGGCCTTTTCTACTGATTGCTGGCTCATCATTTGCTAACAAAATTAAGGCTAATTATAGCTACTAGAAGTCGACCTAAATAACTAAATGGTAACTACGGGCCGACCTTTTCTGCTGACTATTGGCTCATGATACATTAATAAGGTTGGGCGAACTATGGCTACATAAAGTCGTCCCAATTAACTAAGTAATACCTTCTGGCCGACTGTCTGCCAACCATTGGTCCATCATACGCTGCTAAGGTTGGACTAACCACTGATGGTCAAATATTATGGTAGGGTAGGGCGTGGTCAAAAGTGCAAAAATTTACTTTTCATAACACTGTGTCTAAACGAAGCCTTGGTTTTTGCCGTAAAACATATGTAAGCCATTAAAGTTCCAAATTGTAATTATAATAAAGGAGAATGTTAAAAATCGATCGATTTCCGCCCCAATCCGGAACGTTTTCTAGCTATTGGAAATTGTTATAATAGACTTATATTTGACGGAAATACATGTTTCAAACCGGCTTACTCCGGGGCAATTGCTACAGCTTGCCATACATGCGTAAAATCATATGCACCTTGTTTAACCGCTGAAAGTGGATTCTTGGAAATCGATTGATTTTCCCACGTTCCAGAACGTTTTCTAGCTATTTGAAATTGCTCTAGTAGGCTTGTATTTGATGGAAATACATGTTTCAAACCGGCTTACTCCGGGAAAATTGCTACAGTTGGCCATACATGTGTAAAATCTAAATATCTACCATTACAGGATGTTATGTATAAGTATAACATTCCACTGCATCATATATAAGTATCTACCATTATAGTTGCTTATACAATTGAGACCCCATCGCGAAAGTAATCCTTTTGTGTGTAGTCAATAACAATAAAATAATAATAGTCAATAACGAAGTTAAACAGGTGAATCTAAGTAAATATATTACTACTGCAATTTCCTTCAGCTGTTAAACAAGGTTTATATAATTTTACGCACGTATGACAAACTGTAGCAATTTCCCCGGAGTAAGCCGGGTTGCAACATGTATTTCCATCAAATACAAGCATATTAGAGCAATTTCCAATAGGTAGAAAACGTTCCGGATTGGCGCGAAGATCGATTGATTTCCAAGAATCTACTTTCAGCGGTTAAACAAGGTTTATATGATTTTACGCATTTATGGCAAGCTGTAGCAATTTCCGCGGAGTAAGCCCGTTTGAAACATGTATTTCCATCAAATACAAGCCTATTAGAGCAATTTCCAATAGCTAAAAAACGTTCCGGATTGGTGCGGAAATCGATCGATTTTTAACATTCTCCTTTATATGCATTTCATCTATTATGTTATATATATATATATGGGGCGTTATTTCTCAAGTGTACCCACTCAAAAAGTCAATGCTGTCCGATCTATGTTAAACTTAGGCAAAGCGTTGTGCTATTGGATAGTAGTTTATGGGGGAAAAATTTTGTCATTCGGATAAGTATTGACCGAGGGGGAGGGGGTGAAAGTTTTGGGATTTTCGTGGATATCGTCTATTTCGGCGATTTTTAACTCTTCTAATAGCGATAAAAAAAATTTTGTCCAGTACAGTTTCGATAGAGTTTTTCACGCCCTTTCGATTGGTGCTACGCATTTTTTCAAAAAATAATTATTTGACCTTCAAAAATGAAGGTTAAAACTAAATTTGACTTTTTTTCGAAATAAGACAGGTTTTTTTGTCTTTTTTTTGGTCTTAACAGAAAGCTTAGGTTTTTTCCTATAAGAATATGTGGATTAGGAAGTGGGATTCAAATTTTCAATTTATGAAAATAAGCGTCGAGTACTCCGGTACGCGCATGACGCTGGCGCTAGAGTCCCGCGGCGCACCGTGGTGCCTTCATGATACTGTTTTTACGAAAAGTAATAATATATGCCAGTATATTTGATCGCTCCCTGCATTTTACAGGGTTGATACTGCCATTATTTAAATGCCTGCATTACTTTCACTGATGAATTTTGAAAAAAATGTTGAATTTCGGAAAATCAAGTTATTGAATAAGTGGTCGGGTCGAAAAAGTGGTTTCATGAATTAACTAAAATTAAAGCTTGGGGATTTTTTTATGCTGATGTCTAGACTTCTATCTGCCTTTCTTTCAGCCTTTTGTTTTTTTAGTAACAGTTGTTTTCACTTTGTTTCCTACTTTTCGTTTCTTCTCTTTTGGGAAGTAGTCGCATTCCGTGGCTGAGGAAAATTTCTTCAATTGAAGTCTCCCATCTTCAGTAGGTATAAATGTATGGTATTGCAAAGTCCCTTTGATTGTCACTGCAGCACCGAATCTGCTTTTCAGGTCTTCAGCAGTGGCTTCATGATCTTCCTTGCTACTAAAAATGATTTCAGTTTCCTTGCAGTACTTCTTTGAGCACAGAAATAGAGATGAAGCATCTAGCATGCGAACTTTAGCGAAACATTGTAGGCTAAACCTTGCTGCATTTCGTTTAACATTCGCCCCTATGCTCACATGCTCATTGCTGATATCCTAGCTCATAAGGTAGATTTCGGATTCCAGCTGAGTGGCATTACCATCCTACCGCTCATGGTAAGGGAGCATGTGATGGCATAGGGACGAATGTTAAACGAAATGCAGCAAGGTTTAGCCTACAATCTGCGGTCAAAGAAGTACTGCAAGGAAACTGAAATCATTTTTAGTAGCAAGGAAGATCACGAAGCCACTGCTGAAGACCTGAAAAGCAGATTCGGTGCTGCAGTGACAATCAAAGGGACTTTGCAATACCATACATTTATACCTACTGAAGATGGGAGACTTCAATTGAAGAAATTTTCCTCAGCCACGGAATGCGACTACTTCCCAAAAGAGAAGAAACGAAAAGTAGGAAACAAAGTGAAAACAACTGTTACTAAAAAAACAAAAGGCTGAAAGAAAGGCAGATAGAAGTCTAGACATCAGCATAAAAAAATCCCCAAGCTTTAATTTTAGTTAATTCATGAAACCGCTTTTTCGACCCGACCACTTATTCAATAACTTGATTTTCCGAAATTCAACATTTTTTTCAAAATTCATCAGTGAAAGTAATGCAGGCATTTGAATAATGGCAGTATCAACCCTGTAAAATGCAGGGAGCGATCAAATATACAAGCATATATTATTACTTTTCGTAAAAACAGTATCATGAAGGCACCACGGTGCGCCGCGGGGCTCTAGCGCCAGCGTCATGCGCGTACCGGAGTACTCGACGCTTATTTTCATAAATTAAAAATTTGAATCCCACTTTCTAATCCACATATTCTTATAGGAAAAAACCTAAGCTTTCTGTTAAGACCAAAAAAAAGACAAAAAAACCTGTCTTATTTCGAAAAAAAGTCAAATTTAGTTTTGACCTTCATTTTTGAAGGTCAAATAATTATTTTTTGAAAAAATGCGTAGCACCAATCGAAAGGGCGTGAAAAACTCTATCGAAACTGTACTGGACAAAATTTTTTTTATCGCTATTAGAAGAGTTAAAAATCGCCGAAATAGACGATATCCACGAAAATCCCAAAACTTTCACCCCCTCCCCCTCGGTCAATACTTATCCGAATGACAAAATTTTTCCCCCATAAACTACTATCCAATAGCACAACGCTTTGTCTAAGTTTAACTTAGATCGGACAACATTGACTTTTTGAGTGGGTACACTTGAGAAATAACGCCCCATATATAAACGCTATCTAATGGTATTTCTTGCCCCACACATGGGCGAAAAGTTCGTAGCGGTGGGGTAAAAAGTACCAACATAAATAAAACAAAATTGCTTATTTTAAATTGCACAGAAGGAACTCACAATACATAGAAACAAAATGATATAAGTGTTTAGACAAGCGATATGCTTAAAGTTAGAGACTTATTCATCGTTACTTTCGCAATTAATACAGACGAAAATTTTCGATTGTCAGTTCACAACACACTTTTCATGAGCCTGCTTTTGCATCATGGCACTGGATCTATTGCTCGCATGGGATGCTTTCAGAATAAGCTTCGCAACATGCAAACGATAATCACTTTTTTTCGACAGCTAGTGATTGTGAAATAGCCTAATGCAATACAAACTCTGGAGTAGGAAGTGCCACAAGTCATTTTTTACCCTCACACATTCCCATTACTTACAATCAACATTTCTGAAACAACACAAAATATTTTGAACAGTAAGCCACCTGCACTACTAGAATACATAATTACGCATCAAATTACACCTACTTCATGACAATGGCACGTAAAAATAAGTGTTGGTACCAAAAAGACACGGTGACGATAGAACTACTTTCTGCAAAAAAAAACAACTTAACCTTAGCCATGATCTGAAAAACAGCTTTTAGCAGCTACCAACCTATCGACAGAAAATATCAGATCGAGTCGGAATATGCTCATACAATGCCTCAGTATTAAAGCGATCAGGTACCTTCTCACGCCGAAAGAGATATGAAGCTCTTTATCAGCAAGAAGAAGAGCAACATCCTCCAGCGAATTTTATTATCGATAATGCTTCTCACGATAATGCCAACATGAGAACTGAGAAATCAAAAATCCACCAAAAAGTCTTTTTCAGGATGGACAAATTAGCTGAAGCTAATACTGCTCTCCCTGATTTGCTCCCCGAAGATGTTAATCTCTGGACTCTGAACTGTGTAGTCCACGAGAAGGCGGTCTGCCTGCTTATCGACAATAGAAGTAGTGATACTCTAGTAGTCTAGTACGCCTGAGTAAGACTAGCGAGCGTATTGCACAGCTTCAGTTTAAAATCAAAACGGCGAGACGGCATGCATCAAATGTTCAGTGCGTGATTATCTACCTAACATCAAATAAAAAATGAACTCCAAAAGTTATGGTACTTGCTTTGAAAGTTAAGGAAAGCACATCACACGCTGAACAAGTGTAAACTGTTGACCATCAAGTAGCACTGAACGCAAAAAATAAGAGCTCTTTCAACAGCCAAAGAGCGCCTTGAACGGCGAGTAAAGTGGATTCAGGGAAATTCCACGTTTTCTACTCATTATTTCCGTCTGTTGAATAAAACGTCACCTGCCGTTGAACATCCGCCTAGTCGAGAAGCGATTCAAGTCTTCTGGGAGCAAGTATGTGGAGATACTTATCAGCTAAATGAAGACGCTTCAGATATATCACTCTTTCGTAACTTTCGCCAGAGGCAAAGGTTGCAAGGTCCAGAGGAAGAGTGTCCACTAAATACTGTTGGAGAAGTGAAGAAAGTTATCGCTAGAACTAAGAACTCTTCAGCGCCAGGGCCAGATGAAATCAACAATTTTTGGTGGAAGAAGTTCACTTCTACCCACCAATATCTAGCTCGTATATTTACTACTTTCTTAAACGGACAACAATCCATCCCGCAGTGATTAGTGGAAGGGCGCACGGTACTGATCCCTAAGACCGGAGATTTATCAAGTCCAAAGAACTACAGGTCCTTAGTTTGTTTGAACACCAGTTACAAGCTATTCACTGGCATCCTCAAAGAGAGGATATTAACATCTATCGAGCCGGTATGGAGTGCAATAGTTGAACATCGTGGATGCAAGAGAGGGCTGGCAGATTGCAGGGAGAACCTGTTAATAGACAGGTGTATTACTCAGGACTCGATAAGGTATCGACGCAATCTATCCATGGCTGGGATTGACTACCATGAGGCATTCGATAACACGAACCATGAGCTACTTATTCAGCTCCTTGAGTGCCTGCCAGGTGCATCAAAAAATAGTGAGATGCATAAAAGAGCCTATGCTCTTGTGGCGGACAAGATTTATCATAACATCTGACAAAAGACAAGTGACTACCAGCTATATCACATATAAGAGGGGGGTCGTCCAAGGAGTCTCTCTCAGTCCGATACTTTTCTGCATCTCCCTCTTGCCTTTATATATTGTGCCTCGAGGCAAAAGCTCTGGACACCTATGTGGCCCGCCGAACAGAAGATAATATAAGGTCAACCACCTTTTATACATGGACGACCTTAAACTCTTTGCCTCTTCAAAAGAGGACCTTAACATCCTTGTGGTGACGGTGAGTAGGTACTCCAAAGCGATTAGCATGAGCGTTGGACTGGACAAGTGTACATGCGGCCACCTACACAAAGAAAGACTAGAAAGTACATCACTTCGTAACGATCAGGATGTTTAACTCTCAGATGGAAATACCATTCATCATCTTGGTAATGGAAAGACATATGTGACGCGATCTGAAGAAAGACCCCTAAGCGGCCAAAAATCGATTCTCTGATTTTTAATGTTTTACGTAGATTCGAACTTGCTCTTTAAGATGGTACAGTTAAAAAAAATTTCATCATTAATAATTTATTCAGTACAAGCGTGTAAACATTGTCGTTCTGTGTCGTTCTATCGGCCCGTCGCCACTTCTCCTGCTTCTGCTCTAAAATTTACGTTTGGCCGCTTAGGGGTCTTTCTTCAGATCGCGTCACATATGCATATCTTGAAATACCGCAAGCGGAATTCCAACAAGTGTGAGTGTTAAAAATGGCCCTTGAAAAAAGGTATCGCCAAATTCTAAGAAAAATTTGGGCTTCCCAATTATTTGTGAAGAATAAGATCCAGGCGACCAATATGCTGGCTGTTCCTATACTGCTCTACACGTTTGGTGCAGTAAAATGGAACGTCGATGGAAGTCATCATCCTAGATCTTCCGTACCTCGAATATACCTTTCTCGAGATAAAGGGGGTAAAGGTTTGCTGGGCTTGGAGTGTCTTCATCGAAGAATGTTTCTGGCTGCAGCATGCTCAGTTCTAAATAGCACAGATTCTCTTATGCGTCTCGTACATCAACATGAAGTCATCAATGCTGCGGCATTTCTATACCGTGCCGCAGATAGGGTCGCAGAGGAGCTCGGTCTCTCATTTGATTCCAACGACACTACGCATGGCCTAGCATCACTAACACCTCTGCTGCTAAAAAGTCGTGTTCAGGTTGCAGAACATTCACTTCTACATGTTTTTCAAGTCTGCTGGATTGAGATCGGAGACTGAGGGATTTATTTTTGCCCGTCAAGACGGCGTTATAGACACCTTGGTTTAAAGCGAGCGCATAATGAATGCACCTGTAGGCGATACCAATTACCGGGTGTGCAAGCAAGAGCCAGAAACACTTAGACGTTTTCTTAGTGGATGCTCAAAGTATGCATGCTACGGGTACATACGGAGACACAATGCGGCTCTAAAAGTGTTATATTACCATCTTCGACACTTTTGTGATGTTGATCTAATGCCGTCTTACCATACGCCCAGGGGGAACTCGAGTCCGTTGTGGAGAATGATCAGTATAAGATCTACTGAAATTTCTTATTCTCCATCACTCAACGCAACGTATCAGTGCTACAAAGCCAGATATTGTCCTTCAAGATCTGAAGACGAAGATAATTTACGTGATTAAATTCTATCACCAGCGAATGGTAATATCGAGGCAGAGGAAGAAAAACGGGCAAAATATCAAGCACTTCTGTTCGAGCTGAGCAGCCTGTACCAAAGCTACAAAGTCCATCTTGTAGTTCTCATAATCGGCTGCCTTGGAGGTATGAAAGCTTCATTTCTTAGCCAACTCAACAAGATTCCGGCTGGCCAGCGTCAGGCTTAGTCCATCGCGAGCCAGATGCAAAAGGCTGTTCTTCTGGCATAACTTCATCTGGTCCGTCAACACTGTTCCTCATAACATTCTACAAAGATTGGTAGCCCTAAAAATGTATTCAGAGGTGAAACCTTTATCTCCAACTGAGCTGTCTGTCGCGTAAGGTCATCCGCGGCTACAGACCGGACTGCAAGGAACAGCGTTGTACAAAGTTTCTTGCGTAAATTTCCCGCTCGTGCTTACCTTCCAGGACAGAAGGAGCAGAATTGGATGATGTACACGTTCCGTTTGCGTCGGGATAGGTTGCTTTAAGGAACCATGATCGTAACTTCCGGAGCCTACAACTTCTCATAATAAATATTTATTGATACTTTTGACATATTTTACATATACATAATTACAAATAGTTCAAATCAAATTTGTTTAAGTTAAGCTATTGCGTGTTTGAATTAAAAAATGTTGGTTAAATAACAAAAAATATTTGTTTGAATCAGTCAAATATTTGTTCGACCCTATATCAAAGAAAGAATTTATTTGATTCAAACAAACATTTTTCGGAGTGAAGGGGTGAGTTTCAGTACAAGCTAGCCTGCTGCTCGTTGTATGCAACGACACATAAAAATCATTAAATTCTATTGTGCTCGTAATACCACTGTTATTGCAGGACAGGTAGGACTGCACATTGCATCACTCTGCATTTTATTTACTTTCCAGTTGCTCATAAACTCTCACTGCTACGTACTTTCTAACTTTAATCGCAAAAAGTGTTAAATATTTACGAAAGACACGAAAGACATGAATTATTCGGAATACTCGTAGACCACGCACTAACGAGATGATTAGTGGGGATGCCATTGCCTGGCATAAAGATAGCGTCTATACTAGCCGACAATGGTGCCAATTCGTGCCCAAGGTTGCGTCTGTTTACCGAATACTCAGCTAAAATCTAGGCCAAAGTATTCAAAACATGGTACAGTATGAAATTCAAAGTCTCCATAAACTTTTAATTTGTAAAAGAAAATTTAAAGAATCCTAAATTTAAAAATTTCATTTAAAAAAGGGAAGTAACTATTTTTAACCGAATGTTAAGGTCATCTTTATTGATGCTCTTAGCACAGTCGCCAGAAATGGTCGGCTCATTTCGGTATTTTGGCCGACTTAAAGTAACTATAGTTGGCCCGACTTTGGCAGCGTATGACAAGCCAATAATCGGCAGAACAGGTTGGCCCGTAGTTATTTTATTTTTGTTTAACTTGTTCTCAGGTGAACCCAGTTTTTCATCATAGTCACGGACTAAGTCAAGTGACTGATGAGATGAGGATGTTATAAGTTAATTTAATACGATATCTGAAATCTTCTGCGATGATGTTGTAGGTACAACATTAGGAGCATTGTGTAGTTTGAAGTTCATACTTTACCGCTGTTATCCATACACAGCGGCCGCGAGCATTGGAGGCGACAACAGTCGCCTCTGGGTGCTTTCTTAGAGCTACCATCAAAACTTAGCCGTAGTTGTAGGTTCTGGAAGCTATGAACATGTTTCTTTAAAGCAACCAATCCTGACGCAACTGGAACGTGTACGTCATCCACTCCTGCTCCTTCTATCCCAGATGGTAAGCAAGAGCGGGAAATTCACGCGAGAGACTTCGTACAACACTGGCAATAGATCAACACCATAAAAGTGCCGAAGATGGTCACACTTTTAGAGCCGCATTGGGTCTCTACATATCCTCGTTGTCAGAGCAACATGGCACAACTGTATTTGAGCTACTTTCCAGGAGGGACACAAAACTGATTTGAAATTCTCATGTTTGAGTACGTGATAATTTTTTTTATTAGCAATTGCGATGACACTAGCGGTCCAACCATGAAACTGATTTCACCACTCGACTCGGCGCGAAATTTTGAATCTAGAACCGTGCCTAACTCAAAACGGCCAAAACTGAAGTTGTGCCATGTTGCTGTGACAACGACGATATATCCGTAGCATGCATACTTCGAGCATCCACTGAGAACATGTCCAAGTGTTTCTGGCTCTTGCTTGCACGCTCGGCAGTTGGTATCGCCTACAGGTACATTCATTATGCGCTCGCGGTAAACTATGGTGGCTATAACGCCGCGCGCCGTCTTGACAGGCAAAAAGAAATCCCTCAGTCTCCGATCTCAATCCAGCAGACTTGAGAAACTTGTTGGACAGACCCATCGATAGCTCTTCTCTACGTATAATGCCGTAGAATTGACCGTGGAGAGGCTTATCAGCATGGTCTCTTAGTAGAAGCGAATGTTCTGATTCCTGTACGCATTAATGATTTTCTAAATGCTACACTCTGATGCATACGAGCACATCACAGTCGCTGAAGACCCTGCTATTGATTTTCATATTACTTAGATACTTTAAGCGGCAGTGGCCCGTGAGCATTCCTACTACTATTTTAACTGCTTTCTTTCAAAGTTCAGGAGTTTTTTTAGAATTTCCTAAACATGTTCCTTTGATAAACCTTTTAGAGTGTATCATTCCTTTCGCCATTTTTCAATACCTCGTGTGTTCCTCTAAGAGCCACTTTTCAATGGCATTTGTAGGGCTTTTTTAGTCCCACTTTTTGCAAGCATATCTGCTTTCTTATTGCCTTTAATGTTCTCGTGTCCAGCAACCCAAATCGGATTCACCCAGTTTTCACCGGATACTTCGAGAAGTTCTTGTAGGCAACTCCATGAGACAAGTCTCGGTGCAAAGTCCTCCAAATGGAGAGCTTTCAGAGCAGCTTGGCTATTGGAGCATATGTAAATGTGATTAACAAATCCACATGTACGAATCTCCTCTAGGCAGGTCTTCGATGGCCACGATTGTGTTTTCGCGATTGTAATTTCAGCACTAGGTTTCATCCCAAATACTCCAGCTCCAGAGCCAAGGGAGTCTTCAAAACCGTATGCATACCCCGTTGTAAATATATTGCTTCTTGTCTGTTCATTCTGCCACTCCGCCCTTCTTGGGATGATCACATTAAAGGGCTTCATGAACGAATATTCTTTAAGCAAGTTATCAGAGTGCATGCAAAGGATTTCATACTCCGACAATACGCTTTTTACTTTATCATGCAGTTCCAGGAAAGCGGTATCTCTATGGCCCTCCCTTAGATAAAGTCTGTACACCTTCGCCACAGCCCTCTGCCTAATTAAAATGTGCAGCGGTGGTATGCCTAAGATGGATTCCAATGCCGCGGTTGGGGTTGTTTTCATTGCTCCAGTCATTGCCAGACAAAAGAAGCTTTATGCACTCTCCAGCTGATTCCTGGAACTCACTAAACTGGTTCTTGGTACCCAGATCAATGAGGCATAAGTTATAATTTGTATAATGATTACCGTATATAACCAGTAAACTACCTTGTGATTACGCCTCTGCAAGCTCAAAAGTCTGTTTTGCCCTTTTATACTATCGCATCAACATGTCGTTTCCAGGTTAGTTTAGGGTAAATAATGACGCCTCAATACTTAGCTGAATTGGAGAAGTTGACCTTTTTTCCATAGAATTTAGGATTCACGAGATCGGGACGTTTCCTGCGTCTCGTAAAGACCAAACGTTCAATTTGATCTGGGTTAACAAATAGGCCACGGTCGTTGCACCAATTCTCAAAAATGTTGAGAGCATTTTGCATGAGTTTGACTAAATTTCCCCGATGGTTTCCTCTTACCAGGATGGTAAGGTCATCTACATACAATTTTGTGTAAAAACTTGATTCATTTAACCTACGAATCAAATCATCCATAACGAGTGCTAACAGGGTGGAGGATAAAACTCTTCCCTGCTGGCAGCCCCGTTTTACAGTGGCTCTCACGTGGCAACCTTGGAGCAAAGATTTAACAATCCTGTCGCATAGCATAGAGCGGGTCCACCTATTAAAAGTGGTACTTACACCATGCTCCTCTGCAGAATTGAATATAGATTCCGTAGGGGTGTTACTGAAGGCACCCTCCGTGTCTAGAAACGCTGCAATCGCTACGTCTCATGTTCGCTCAGCTTTTTGAATGTGAGAAGTAAATGCATGAAGTATATTAACGATAGATTTTCCTTTCTGTGATACAAATTGATTACTATGAAAAGGTTTATCCGGTAAGATCGGTACATTCTGAATGCCTTGACAATGCCCCCTCCATGAGTTCATCTTAGCCGACTATATTCACAGCAAACTCCAGCTGATTAATTGATCTAATTGTCCTGGAAATAATTTTCAAGGTCTCTTCAAGATCTTCCCCATATTTATCCCATTCAGTCGTTCTTAAGTTGGGTCCCTATGCTTGATCGGATCAGACTTGTCAGCTGTCAGTGAATGGTATATATGTCTGTGATCTGATAGGGATGTCTCAGGCGATACGTGCCAATTCCGGAATGCTTCGCTGATGAATACAGAGCATATGGTTAAGTCAATAACCTCTTAACATCGAGGTGTCACAAAGTTTGTTGTTTTTCTGCGATTCAATATGGTAAGTCAATAGTTGGAAGGTAATCTAAAAGGTACTAAGCTCTTTTGTTGATGTTCTTACTGTTCCATATTCTATGATGCGCATTCGAATCATATTCAATGACCAGTGCCAACCGTTTCAAACTACAGGAATCCGCCAAACGCCTGCATTCCTGTGATGGTGGCGGGTCCAGAGAATCGAATGGCAGGTATGCTGAACAAATCACCATGTGTTGAGTTGCTGACGTCTTCCTCCTCTTTATTTGGGGATTGATTTTAATCGCTTCTAGGTCTTTGGGACAAAACCTAGGCAAGCAAATATAATCAGTATCCCTACCAACATAAATCGCTGTCCTAGGGTTTTCATCAGTTCTATTGTAGATTATAGAGCCCTATTTCTATCTTATTCCCTTCACTTCTACCTTGTAGCACCAAGGTTCTTGAATCAGAGAAAAATCCGTGTGTTCCACTATAATACGTCTGGTTAAGATGGCCGGCGCAGATTTACAGTGATGTAGATTAATTTGGATGAAATCCAAATCCGACGAGTTACGCTGTTCATTTAAAAATCAGCGTTATCTCTCGGCTGTTCCGAGGATAGCTACTTTTACTGTCCTCATTGTCTCCTTCAGTCAAGAAAGGATTTTCATCTGCATCCTTTTCATATCCAGATACGGTTTACAGTCGATCTTTTCGATGTTTTAGACCACTGAGGGGTTCGCACTCAGGACTAACTGGGTCATCCTGGTGTCTTTCTTAACATCGATGGTGGTAAAACATCGATGGTAAAACATTACCATGTTTTAAATATGGGGATCTGGACTGCAAACCATTTAAGGATGGATGATGGTTCCTCAGAAGTACTGGGTATCTATGCCATAAGCTTGACAGGCTTGGGAAGGTCCTTAGAATCAATGGCTTTCATTCTTGCACCTTCCTATGGTTTCAAGACGCCAACAGTTTCGATTAGTCATGCTGTAGACATCTCATCTGAGCAAATGACTGTAAGTAAGTTGTTTTGATAATGGCATTCTTCAAACCTCGGGATAATGTCACCAGGTTTTACCCCGGCGATATTAATCTCGATGGCTGCGTCGATAGCCATCGCTTGTACTGAGGTGAGCTTCTGTTGGGGGAATCTCTCAAATACAATGGCCAATTTCAGGTTGCCTGGAAGGTCGAGACTGTATGAGTCACTTGGGTCTGTAGACGTGTTACAATGGGACCGGGGCCGCACAGTGGGCTACAGTGAAAAAGTTCGTGACAAAATCGTAGAACTTTTGATAGGAATGAGCTAGAGGGATAAATTTTTGTTGGAATTACAGATAAATAACTATAGAATAGAGGAAAAATACGGAAAAGCTGACAGAATATATTTTTGACCTTGAAAATTTAGGTTAAGTTTTATATTTTTTGACAAAAAGTTGTGTTATTTGACACCATGGGCGCTCAGACATTATGCTTAACATGCTAAATATATTTTTTTATAGATTTTGGCATGCCGAATCCGAATCCGGGCTTTAAATCAGCCTAGAACCTTTTGTTCTTGACAAAAATGCAATTGACTCATCTATTTTAAACCTTCATGGATTGAATGATTTTCACTAATGTAAATTTGACTACTTGTCGTATTAAAGGGGTCTTCGGGTCGCTGATTTCGAATCTAAAGTCAAAATGTCAAAATTCAAA
>CAKNYM010052970.1:252250-273286 GCA_932195095.1 Andricus curvator | reverse complement strand
TTTTGCTCTCGCGCGTTTTTACTTCGCTTCTACGTACGTCTTTTTTTCGTTCGCTTTTGCTCTGAGCGTTTCATATATAATCTATATAAACCTAATTATTTTAATATTTAAACCTGCTAGAGTACCGATGAATCCTGACGGGGCCATGGTCGGATAGCCCGATCATAGACCGGCTGGGCTCCCCGGTTGGGGGCTAGATAAACGAGCGTGACGGTTCTGGTCGGATCCCAGCCAGAGAGCCCGACTTAAAGTCGGACTCCCCGACCGTGGACTGCCTAGCCCGCGACTAAAATTTCCACACGGGTGAAAGCTGTTTAGGGTTAAAAATCATACCAATGTATACTGTAGAAACGGTCGCTATCTACGGTTTCAATTTTAATTATTTCATATTTGAATTTTGAATAATTATCAATATTTATATTTATACTTATACTTTATTTATATTTAAACGGGCTTGCGACCCGTATAATGACCGAGATCCTCGCGACCAAAAACACATATATGTACGTTACTGTGCCCTTTAGATCATGATCTCGAATCCTGAAATTTGTGTAGATATGCCATACTTTTCTGTAGTGAATTTCATCAAGTTTTCTCGAAAATTGCTTTAGATAAGCTAATGAAAGCTTAATTATAATCAGCATAAATAAATTCGTTTTTTCATTATGAATCCAACGATATATAAAAAACTAATTTTTCATGAAATATGTAGATAGCAAACTTTCTTCACCAGAACAGAAGATGTTCCTTTTTGATCGGTTTTCTCGGCAACTTTGCGCATGAATATAGGGCATACTTACAGTTTTGCATATAAATAATTGAAATTAAAATATTTGATTTTGCCATAAATTAGAGAAGGTTCGATTTACCCATGAACGATCATTTTCTTTTTAAAAACAATCGTTAGTGAAAAGGTACAGATGTAAACGCGTTTCGTTGAATATCTCGGTTTGACTCCAAATGTAGATAACAATTTTCTTGATTAGGACGACAGAGTAATTGGAATAACTTTTTATTTTTACTACTTTTCTCAATTGCATTCATTAAGAATTTAGTTAAAATGGAAATAGATATTCCAACTGCTCATCTTATTTCCCTAAGGCCCTAATGTAGTTTCTTACTTAACTTAAATGGTTTAATTAGTCAACAAGGTAGTCAACCGAACTAAGAATTTATAGTATTCCACAACTTAGAAAGCAGTTGGATCAACTATTTTCTCCAACTAAGTGAACTTAGTTGACGATATACCAGGAATTTTTTTCAGAGAGAAAATGCCTTTATTTGAATACAATTAAAATCACAATATTTTACGGGTTTTAATTTCATGCTTGAACTTTCAAGCTTTGTAATATGAATTTAAAAATAACTTAAATGACTCTACTTGAAACAAATATAATTTTTAATCTTTATATTTTATAGGTATAATTCAGATTCGAATTTACTTCCTAGTTTTATTTTATGTTATTCTTTTCTAGTCACATTTTTTTCCTCTAACAGTCCTCATCATAATTTTACAAGAACTTTCACTAATTTTTTTATTTATTTCCTACTGATTGAGACTATTTAGAGATTTGAATTTGAAATGTTGAAGTGTAAAAATATCAATTTTAGATGTGCAATTTCTCGAAACCGGAAATGGTATAATATTACATTTTCATATAACCTCAATTTTAAAACAAAAGGCTTGAATTCTAGAGTTTACTTTTGAATTAAAATTTCTCAATTTCAAACGTTTCCATTTTGTTACTATAGTACGATTTTCAATGCTTTATTTAAGATTTGAAATTTTTATTTTTTCAATTTTTGAGTGTTACTTTTATTTCAGTTTAAATCAAGCCAATCTTTTGAATAACGCAAGACTGTCCGTTTCAAAATAAAATTTGTATATTAATTTGATGTGAGAAGTGATTCCTTAAAATAGAGAAAGAAAAAAGAAGTTCCTCAAAAAAAAAAACATCCCCATGTGAGTAACCAATTTTTTCAAAGTTATCGGTAGAGCAGGGCCCATTGTCAGAAGTAAAAATATATCAAGAAAAGCTAAAAGGACAATACGTAATTCTATATTCGTACTGACTGTGTTGTACGGTAGCGAGACCTGGACCTATCAATAAAAGGTTGACATTTGTGGAAGAAATTCTTTGAGATAGTTTGGACATGTTTAGAGAATGAAAGATGAACGACTAACGAAACAAGTATATCTAGGTAAAGTAAATGGCAGTGTGCCCAGAGGCAGACCGTGGAAAGAATGGTTAGAATGTGTGAATGAAACCCTAATTGGAAGAGACATAAGAAGCCATAGAAACACAAGAGCTTGCATGAGAAAATGCATGGACGTGAAGGAAGCTAGAGAGGTATGCCAGGGCAGAAATATATGGCGACAAATAGTTTATAAAAAGTGTGTCAGCGGAGTGAATGACGCCTGAAACAAAAGACCTGGGATACTAATGGGCCCAAGTGGGGATCATCACATGCTGACTTTGTGAGACTCTTCACTTGGGGTGATCGCTAGAGAGATTGATCAGCCACCTAGGTCGGAGCAGTGTTGCGGAACGATTTTGTTATTTAAATAAATAACCCGGGAATTGTAGATCAATCTAAAAGTCTATCCCTCTCCTCCACATTACTCCCTTCCTCACCGAGTGAGTCACTCTTACTAAATCCCTAAGAAATTGCCTTTTCTATTTGCAAATATATTTTACTTATATTAAACATGATTTTTTTGTACATATTTAAATTTACATGTAGTTTCTTGAAGTTCCACCGACGTCAACTGAAATCTTTATTCTTTATTCCTAATGAATTTCGTTAATATTCGTTAAACTCTTTGTAAGTCGTGGCCATTCAAGTGAGCGTTTTCAATGTAGGTCATTTTTAAATTTTAGCTGTTTCAGAAATGAAAAAACTTTTAAGGGCGTGAATAAAAATGAAGATTACCAATCTGATATCATCTTAATGTTTCAGAGCTTCTCTGGTTGAGAACTTGATATCTTGAAATCTTCTATCTGAGATTCCGTGAAGGAGCTGATTAATGTAATAGATGCATCCGTTTCTCAGGCGGAGAGCTAATTTCCAAAATCACGCTCTATTTTGACGTCTTATTACTTACGGCAACAGCACCAAGGCGTATAATTAGAGCGAGACAAATCGCCGAATCTCGTGGTCTCTGGTGCTTTGTCAGCTCATATGATATTATTTGCTGTCTCTTTTGCGATAGCTCCGCCCACTGGCTTTAAAACAATGCACATTACTGCCAATTATCAATGGACTGCCATCAACCACCCACCGTATATTCGAGAGAGCTAGCTCGCTTCTCTCAGACTATCATTTTGTGTGGCCGAATGAAAGACCACCTTCGTGGAACCCACTTTACCGCCGGCTGAGGATCCTCAGAATGCCGCAGGGCAGTGGCTGTGAGAAACAAGTTACCAACTGCCATATCGAAGGGTCGTGTGACCTTTCAGAACGAGAATGGTTTTGAAACAAAAATACAAGAGACATGCTCCGCTGATTTAGATCTGCGTCCCGAAGCATCGTCACGATTCCGCGAATGGTTTCCGCCGCGGTTTCTTCATCTACCCTCCGAGGACCCAGACTCTTATTCTCCCTCACTCCAAGAGTCCAACTTGGTTTCGCACGGGTCTCTCCAGCTCAACTCTTCCTCTTCCTCTTCTTCTCCTCTCTGAGTAGTTGAGTACACCTCAGACCGAGGAACATCCTCGAATAAGCCGTCCCGTTTGCATTTTCAATGCTCGCCAAAGATGTGTTTGCAGACATGCGGTAAAAAAGGCATCAGAGCCCGAGGTGAAAATAAAATTAAGAAGACACATACCTTCTTATTACTTTCATCTGCTTGGCAAGAATTGTTTCTTGCTGATGTGTCTTCTAATTGTTTTGTCCGATTTTTTATCGGATACTTTATGTGCAGTTGAACATATGTATTGTTTTTGTTTTAAAGAAAGCTATTTTCAACGGCTGGAAATCTTTGGATTTCTTCTATAAAAATATATGCCCGCCTTTGCGAGGCACATTCTTTTTCCGCTTTGCGGAGAGTATTACACCCTTCATCAACAGACTGTCAGTGGAAATTGCATTCACGCTTTCGCTTTAGAATTACGTAAATTTTGACTTTATTTTCTCAAAATTCCTTGAAATTGAGAAAAACTTTCAATAGTCAGGGTCAAAGGGTCATAGGTTAAGATTTCACGGAGAAAAATGGTTGTTAAAACCTAAATACTGAATGATCAGATGGCACCGCCCAACAGACAGATTACACAGCCACACCAAAAAAAATCTTTTTCTGGGTCTTGCGATCAGACCAGGTTTACTGTATGCTTTTGGGGTCGCTGAATCCGAATCCAAGGTCCAAAAAACCCCAGACCGTCAGGGTTCTGACATAACCTCAAAAAACTTCATAAAACATTTTTTTTAGTCCGGAGTCAGACCATGTTTACTATATGTTTTTGGGGTCGCTGAATCCGAATCCGAGGTCAAAAATCCCAGCAAGTTAGGCTTTTGACATAACCTCAAAAAAGCTCATAAAACTTTTTCCCGAGTCCGGGGGTCAAACCATGTTTACTATATGTTTTTGGGGTCGTTGAATCCGAAACCGTGGTCTAAAAACTCCAACACGTCAGGGTTTTGGTTTTCAAAGAAACTCGTGAAATTTATTCATCCGACTTATGTGTTTCTGCATCCAGGGCACCTCCTCGTGGTGATTTTTGTTTAATATTCGGCTAAAGTCAAAATGTTGAAGCGTTAAATAGCTTAGATTACGAGGTATTTTGAAGGTTATGTCGAAACCCTGACATGATGGGGTTTTTTGGACCTCGGATTCGGATTCAGCGACCCCAAAAACATATAATAAACATGGTCTGACCCCCGGACTCGGAAAAGAATTTTTATGATGTTTTTTGAGGTTATGCCAAAACTCTGACTTTCTGGGATTTTTTACCCCTCGTATTCGGATTCAGCGATCCCAAAAACATATAATAAACATGGTCTGACCCCCGGACTCGAAAAAAAAATTTGATAAGGTTTTTTGAGGTTATGTCAAAACTCTGACTTTCTGGGATTTTTTAGACCTCGGATTCGGATTCAGCGATCCCAAAAACATATAGTAAACATGTTCTGACCTCCAGGCCCGAAAAAAGTTTTTTTTGTGTGGCTGTGTTACAGATATTAACGCGTATCTTGCTGAGATGTTAGGCGCAAATTAAGCTATGTATTTGGTTTTGGTATATGAGATGGTAAACTAAAATAATTAAGATATTATGTGTTGTTACGGCGCATGCGAAGCTCGAGGTGAACAGGAAAATACTTTCGACATCTGTCGGTCACTTGATGAAGCTTATGGTCAAAGACGTTTCGTCTCATATCTGAACTTGTGGAAAAATGGTGATTATCAATTTTTTGTCAATAATAATGAATAATAATGGGATGAATTGTTTGTATAGAGTAAAATAATTGAAAAAAGTCATGTTTCTTCTTCAAGCGAAAAAAACGTTCGAAGTGCCGAACATTCTGATGGGTGGTTACGTGCATGGCTTTTACTATGTTTGGATAAATATCAAGTTTTCCCCATGGATCAAGAATCAAAGATGAAAGTATAAGAGTCAAATGCTAGATTTCAAATGTTAGACAGCAGGTGCAGCTTGACCCAGGATCGCTAGAGACCCAGGATCACTTGGCGATCCTGGTTTTTTTTTCGATGGAAAACTGACAGAAAATTGATGACCCCTTGAAAGTGGGTATACTCACGTATTTGGACTCGCTTATTACGAAAATGATAGTGAAATTACCCGCAAATTTGTTTTTCAAGGTCAAAGCATCAAAAAACTGTGTTTTAACCATTTTTTCAATATTATTATTATTATTATTATACCATTAAGCCATTTCCCTTTTGGGGTAGGCGTGACTTTCTCGGTTGGAAAATAGTAGTGTGTAGGTGAGTATATAGGTATAAGGTATATAGGTGTTAGGTATAGATATTTTAGATTGATCTGGAATTCTCGTGTTATTTATTTAAATGACACGTTCATTCCGCAACACTGCTCCGACACAGGCTGCTGATCAATCTCTCTAGCGATCACTCCAGGTGAAGAGCCTCACAAAATTGTTATGTGTGGTTCCCCACTTGGGCCCATTTAGTATCCAAGGTCTTTGTTTCAGGAGTCATTCACTGTATTGTCACTCTGTTTACAAACTATTTGTCGCCACACTTTTCTGTCCTGGCATACTACTCTAGTTTCCTTTACGTCCATGCATTTTTTCATGCAAGCTCTTGTGTTTCTATGGCTTCTAATATCTCTTCGGATTAATGTCTCATTCACAGATTTTAACAATTCTTTTGGCGGTCTACCTCTGGGCATTCTGCCATTTACTTTACCTTTATACACTTGTTTGGTCAGTCGTTCATCTTTCATTCTTTCAGGATGACCGAACCATCTTAAATGATTTCTTTCCCATGTGTCAACTATTGTCTCTTTTGCACCATATTCTTTGAGGATTATCTCATTTCGGACTTTGTCCATCAGTGTTTTCCCGCATATTGTGCGCAGAGGTTTCATGCCAATCGCGTTCATTTTACTCCTGTCCTTCTCTTGACAGGTCCATGTCTGGCTACCGTATAGTACATTTAGTACGAATATAGAATTCTGTATGGCCATTTTAGCTTTTTTTGATATGTTTTTATTTCTGAGCATGGACCCTGCTGTACCGATAACCTGCTTACCCTTATTTATTGGTTTGAGGAAAAAGTCTTAAATCAAAGTTGTAGCCCTAACAAATCCCCTGTGGCTGGACACACTTATGACTAGCCACAGCAATAATGTAGGTGACATACCTTCCCCTTTCGAAGTTTTCGAGTTGGGCGGGAAGATACCCCTATGAATAGCCATAGCAATAATGTAGGTCACAGAAATAATGTAGGTCACAGAAATAATGTTGGTCAAACCCCTTCACTTTTTCAACGTCACGTGGGGTCGGAAGGCACCCCTGTGACTAGTCACAGAAATAATGTAGGTCAAATACCTTCCCCTTTCCAACTTCTCGCGGTGGAGGTAAGGCACCCCTATAACTAGCCACAGCAATTATATAGGTCACATACCTTCCTCTTTTCAACGTCTCTTGCGGGGGCGGAATGCAGCCCTGTGACTAGTCAAAGAAATAATATTGGTTAAACCCGTACCCTTTTCCAACGTCACGTGGGGGGGGGGGGGAAGGCACACCTGTGACTAGGTACAGAAATAATGTTGTTCAAAACCCTACTCCTTTCCAAAGTGTCGTGGGGGGCGGGAAAACACCCACGTGAATGGTCACAGAAATAATGTTGGTCAAAACCCTACTCTTTTTCAGCGTCTTGTGGGGGGCGGGAAGGCACCCCTGTGACTGGTCACACAATGAATCAGGCTGGCGACCTGACCGGGAAACCGGGAAAGACCGGGAAATGACCTGGAATTTTATTGACATGGAATGGGAATTTTTTAAACAAATTATAATTCGGATTGAGAAAAAAGGAATTTTTAACAATCCCTCTTTCAAGTCAGAATTCGTCACAATTTGAAAGTTCCCGCTTCTAAATTTTAGGTAATAAAAGTACTTCAAGCAGTTTTCAGAGTAGAAGTAGAATTTCAAAGAAGAAATATTTCTGAATTGTAATAGACATTTTTTTTTTACATTGTTCGTTGCGAATTCATCGTTTTTTAGTTAGAAATTCAACTACTGGGTTAAAAGTTAAACTTTTGTTAAAAATTAATTTATCTTTTTTTGATGAAAATTGAACTATTTGGTTGAAAATTGATATTTTTTCATTTAATAATTAAACTATTTGTTTGAAAATGTATGTACTTTGTGGAAAATTCATCTATTTTTGTAGAAAATTAAACTTTATGGTTGACAATTCATCTTTTTGGCATAAAATTAAACTATTCCAATTAAAGATTCATCATTTCAGTTGAAGTTTCGCCTGTTTGGTTGAAAATTAATTTCTTTAAACGAATATTTAACTGTTCCATTCTGAGTTGAAAATTAAAATTTTCAAGTTCGGAATTCCACAATTTGGATAAAAATTTGTCTTTTTAATTGAAAATTTAACTAATCCGATGAAAATTCATGTATTTTGTTAAAAAATCGATTTTTTTGTTGGTAAAAAATTATCTCATTTTTCTTTCAAAGTTAATCTTCTTGTTTAAAAATTCAAGTATTCCAGTCAAATATTTATTATTTTAGTTGAAAATTCCTCTTTTAGGTTTGAAATAAAATTATTTTGGTGAAAGTTAAGCTCTTTTGTTAAAAATTAATTTTTTTTTTAGTTGAAAATCCATCGTTTTAATTAAAAATTCATTTCTTTGGTTGAAAAATCAGCTGTTTGATTGAAAATTTGTTTTTTCTTTGCATTTTTTTTTGGTTGAAAATTTTTTTTTTTTAACTGAAAATGTAACTATTAATCCAGTTAAATATTTCATAATTTTAGTTCAAAATTCATGTCTTTGGTTGAACATTCATTATTGACTAAAAATTTGATTATTCAATTTTTGGTTGCAAAATTATCTTTGTTTAGTTGAAAATTCGTCTTTTTTGGTAGAAATTAATCTTCTTGGTTGAAAAATAATCTTTTTGGTCAAAAATTCAATTATTCTAGTTAATGATTCATCATTTCAGTTAAAAATGCATCTTTCTGGTTTGAAATTCAACTATTGCAGTTAAATATTTACAATTTTATTTGAAAATTCATCACTTTGTTTGAAAATGTAACTCTTATTTTGAAAGTTAGTTTTTGTTGTTGTTAAAAGTTAGTTTTTTTTTGTTGAAAATAATTTTTTTAACTGAAACTTTAACTTATTCCAATTGAAAATTCCATAGCTGTTGTTGAAAATTCATATGTTTGGTTAAACATTAATTTTTTTGACTCGAAATTTAATTATTAAATTTTTGGTTGACAATTTATATTTTTTTAGTAAAAATTAATTTTTTGGTTTGAAAATTGAACTATTTCAGTTAAAGATTCATTGTTTTAGTTGAAAACTCTTATGTTTGGTTTACAAATAATTTTTTAAACTAAAAGTGTTACTATTCCATTTTCGATTGAAAATTATTATTTTTTCAGTTCAAAATTTAACTATTTGGTTGAAAATTTGTCTTCTTTTATTAAAACTTCAAACCTTTCTTTAAAAGTTATTGTATTTGGTTGAAAAATTGCATTTTTGGGTAGAAAATTAATCTTTTTATTTAAAATGTAATCTTCTTTAAAAATTCGTCTTTTTGGTTAAAAATTCGAGTGTTTCAGTTAAATATTCATCATTTTAGTTGAAAATTTATCTTTTTGGTTTAAAATTTAACTATTCCGGATAAAGATTCATAATTTGATTTGAAAATTCATCACTTTGGTTGAAAATTGAACTATTTTATTGAAAATCCGTTTTTTTTTTTGTTGAAAATTAATTTTCTCAACTGAAAGTTTAACTATTCCATTTTTTTGTAAAAAATTGATATTTTTTAGTCGAAAATTTAAGTATTTTTTTCAAAATTCATTTATTTTGCAACGTTTTGCTCTGTTGTGTTAAAAGATGTTTAGAACGAACGTCATGAATTAAAATAAATGTTGGCGTTTTGCGGCAAATATAAATATGTTACTTTGATTTGACCGGGAAAATTGAAAAACTTGACCGGGGAAAACCGGGAAATGACCGGAAATTTGAAATCGTCCGCCGAATCGCCACCTTGTTAATGTAGGTCACGTACTTATTCCTTTCCAACGTCTCGTGGTGGACAGGAGTTCCACAAGTCCCATTCCAAGCAATTCTGCACTTTGTACCAACATTTTCCTTTTTTTTTTTTTTTTTGAAAAAATTTTTTTTCGAAAAACTGTATATAACATGAAAGGTGTATTTTTAAAACATCTACAACATTTATTTAAAACTTTTTTTGTAAATTTTCAAAATTTAAATAAATAAATGGAAAAAACATAAATGTGATAGCTTTTGGGGGGTTTTGACCTTGAAAATCAAATTTGCGGGTATTTTCACTATCATTTACGTAATCAGCGCGTTAAAACACATCAATATACAAAGTTTCAAATAAATCGGAGGTAAGTACCTTTCGGAACTTTATCCGAAGCAATTCTTTGAGGCACTTCAATTCAGGTGAAGAACGGGGATGTTTTTTGACAGGTCTGCGTCAAAGCTCAGTAGATTCCACCTCGGATTCGACCTATTGGCCTGGGGTCGACAGTAGGTACAGGACTTACCTTTGGAGACACCTGGGTTATACGGAGTGAAAGGTGAAGGGTCAGAGGTGATAGGTCAAAGGTTAGAAGCAAAGGTTGCTCCGGCGTTGTTATTTTGAACACTTATGAGTTCCAAATATTTTTCTTCAATTGCATGGCCTGAAAATAATAGTTTTAAAAAAATTTAGAAATCTGAATATAAATCAAAAGTCTCTTTTTGGGCTCCCAATTAAATAATGTCTTAAGTTTTCAACAATAAATAACATTCTAAAATTAGATCGGAAGCCATATGCAAAAAGTAAGATGGCAGAAGTCGGTAAAGTTGATCGCTTCCTAGCCGAAATTAATTAGTTACCTAATAGGAATCTACATTACCGACTGATACTACGGTAGGAATCTGCATTGCCGGTGGAAGACATGGTAGACCGTTATATTACTGTCGTTCGGCAAAGTAGGAATATAGATTTTCTTCTTCCGGTAAAGTAGTAACTTGACCTAGCTTCTTGCCATAGTCAATGATGTAGGTTTCTATTTTGCCGACCAAGACTTAAACTTCCCATGTAGGCCACGCATGGGGCTAGGGGAGTTCTCAAGTTCTAGAAATTTCTAGAAGTATAAGTAGAGTGGTTGTAGCTGAACGGTGAAGCGCACGAAATTCAAATCCAACTATTCGTATGACAGCTGAGTCGGTAAAACAGTGACCGGCCATTTACTGATAGACGATGAAGGTTCGTATCCGTGCTAAGGTGCGACCAGTCGATAAGTTGTTACCAGTAATATATGGCACCACCGGTAAGTCAGTTAAATTAGCGGAAAATTCAAAGTTGCATTCACCTATCTTATGGCATACGAATGCATCTGCATTATCTCGTGCACTCGATGAGCGTAATCGGACACCCTCGCATAGAACACATTTGCATGCACGTGTTTCCTCGGCTGAATCTGGTGATCTTTCATCTAGTAATGTGAAATTATTATTTATTTTCGTTTTTCAAGGTAAAAGTGTAGTTACGATTACTATTATTATTATTATTTAAAATTAATATCTCAGACTTAAGGGGGTATTTCTATTCGACCGAGCTTTTTTCAGGCGTTTTTCAAAAATTCATAAAAAATACAATTGTTAATATTTTTGAATGGAAGTTTTCTTTATATTTTTGAGCAGATCTTTAACTAAAAAAATACATGGTTTAAAATTAAAAAAAATAATAGGGGGCGCTGTAGCATTTCAAAAAATGTGTCCCGGAAACGACACCCTCACTTGGCTGACATGATTCATCTACTCCAGGTCATCCGAAACAAAAAAATAAAAGAGATTCTTAAAATATATGAGTACGGCTATAGCCGGGATTAGAACAAGTTAAAAATATTGAAAATTGACAAAATGGCGCCCATTTGAAATTTTGTTTGCGAATTTTGACTTTTTTGGGGGTAGTTTTGGACTTGCTAAATATTCAAAAATCATTATTCTTTATTTATTCTAGTTCGGGCGATAGCCAAACATCTCTGCTCAATATATCCTCCAAATTTGAGCTTAATAGGTCCAGTGGTTTTGACGAAATCACCTCAGCCATTTCAAAAAATCGTGTTTTCAGAAAAACTACTTCCTCAACATGTAGCGTGACACTTGGATACAACTCTATAAATGCTTTCGGAACATCGTATTGGGGAGGGAAAACCTATTTGAGACGAACAATGACTCTATTATACACATTTATTACCTGCCTGCAGTCACAGCCGAGGCGGCCCACCACAGCGTGCGGCTGAGTACTCTCCGCTCTGCGCAGTTTACCCTGCTGCAGCTTCGTTAAAAAGTCCGAACCAAACAAATCCCTTTGCGTACAAATTCCACATACTATATACTATCAAAAAATAAAAAAAATAAAAATCGATTTTCTGGTCCGGTCAAATAGAAATACCCCCTTAAGATGGTCACAGCCCAATATGTCGAAGACATTTTTTGTTAGATTTGAATTTCTTTTTTTTTCAATAGTCTGCACTGGACTGTCCCGGTATAAATGATCAGTCACAGACGCATTTTTGTAATGCAATCAAGTGATCTGATAAGAGCAGTGTGCGTAATTTGACGTATTGTGCAAAGCCTGGTTTTTACCCCATCATTCGCGGACTGGGTTGCAGTCAAGTGCATGGTGGGGGAACCTACAGCTTAAGGTGGGCCCCGAACTACCAGAACCTCGGTAAAGGAACGTGGGAAAATTTCCAGAGGTATCGGCTCAGTGTTCAAACTGCGGACCTCTAACGTGTAATCCGAGCGCCTAACCAACTGAGCCACCGAGGCTCTTTTGTTGTTATTATTATTATTATTGTCTTCTTAGGCAAGTCCATTTAAGTCCCGTAGCACTGCGGTTAAAAAGCTATTGTACTATGCCTTTTATTTTAAAACCCCGGTGAAACAGAGGTCTATATACGGGTCACCTCTGGCTGCTAAAGTATCATTTAAGTCCTTTAACACGACTGCATATACCGCCAGACGACTCCAAAACACTGGGTAAGGGCCTGTGAGAATTTTTCTTTTACTAAGGTGGGCTTAGACTCATTGTATGAGTTTAATCACAACCAGTGATAACTTGCGGCTGCATCCTCCTTATTAGAAGTACTCGCATTCGCCTGGATATTTGGCCAGGGGAGAGGAAAACTGCAGAAAACCAACTCCCGAGTTCAGCTGGTTTTTCGTCTTTGGAGTTTGAAGGCAGAAATTCGACCCTACCCATCGAATATGCACACAATCATCATCGGCGACAAACCTCCCGCCCGACATTAGTTCAAATGCAGCGAATATACACAACCTGGTCGTACGTCGGAGATGCTCACCCATCCGAGTGCTATTTACGCTCGAAATGGCTTCACATCTGGACTCTTCCCGAGTCGAGATTCACCGCGCGTGGTGAACCGTACAACGCTAATGGACAAGTTCAGTAATGAGTGGGGTTTTACAAAGAATGTGGTGTGGAAGAAACCCTGATTGATATAAGTGAAAGAAATATGTTGATATGGTTTAGTCATTTTGAGAGAATGGATGAAGAACGTTTAACAAAGCAAGTATATTTAGATTTTAGTTAAAGTGAATGGTTGCGTGACCAGAGGTATAAGATTTAATAAAGAATGGTTGGAGTATGTGAATGGGATTCTAAGAGGAAAAGATATAACGAGACAAGAAAACGGAAGAGCTTGCATGAATAGATGTATATGGATATAATATTAGAAACGAAAGATCTGTTGGGTGGCTTTACATTGGGAAATGTTTATTGGTTTTATAGATTCTGTTTTCATGACGTGATGACTCTGAGAGCTTTTCCACCTGGGATGATTATTGCTAGAGTGACTTGTTTAAATGATCAGGATCTTTATGATAGAAAAGTTCTTATTAAAATGAAAAATCAGTTTCTCTAATTCTACCTCGTGGATAATTGAAGCCTCGGTAGAGAAAACGTTGGATTAACAGATATCTGTTTTTCTGGAATCTTTGTTCAAACTAAATGTTCGAATAGTTTGTTATATATGACATATGTATACCATCAAGCCATTTCCCTTTCAGGGTAGGCGTGACACTACCCGATTCGGGTAGTGTTTCTAGGTGGATATTTTTCTTGTAGTTATAAATAACTACATGTGTGGGCTCACCACACCCACGATGTGCCAACAGCACTCAGTATTCTTGACTGGTCACCCATCCAAGTCCAACGCTGCTTAACTTCAGTGATCTGACGAGAACTGGGTTTTTCAGCTTGGTATGGCCGTTGGCATATGACATATAATATATAATATATAATAATAATAATATAATATAATAATAATATATATGTCATATAATGACATATATATGACATATAATTTATATATATATATATATATATATATATATACATATACGTCGTAGCCACCTAGTTTAATTAAGACATTTCGTGAAATGACTAGACAGTTCCTAGACTGTTAGCGTATTGGGTAATAATCGACAGTTACACTATCTGTCTAGAATTTATAGCTGTTTCATGAAGTACGTAAGCACCTTAAAATACACAAGAAACCCCGGGATATCAGACCGCTGCATATAATTCTGATTTTCAATTTAGGTCAAAATTATCCACTGTTACGGATCCAAAATTTATTTTTTTGCTCAAGTTCATTCATATCCGTTGAGTGGCAGTTATTATACTTTTTATGTAAAGTCTTAGGTTGGTCAAAACCAAAATATAATATTTCTGAAAAAGGAAAAACTTTAGAAAACCAGATCGATCGCGCGCTTGAGCGCGCGTGTTTTCATCCTTAAAATTCTATAATGAATAATTTATATACATTTGAAATATTTTGTAATTATCTTTAAATATTTGTTATGCAGGTCTAACCAATTTGAAATTATCCGTAACAATCCGAAGCAATTTTTTAATCCTCTTCGACCCTTCTCAATCCGTCTTTCTACCTCAAATTAAATCCCATTCGCAGTTCATGTCTCAACCCCAAATTCAATCCGAATGTATCCGAGGCTTACTTATCAATCCTACTTCATTCATGCATCAGCACCAACTTCAATCCGAATCTATACCGAATCAGTTTTTCAATTTGTGGCTCCAATCCATTTTGGATTTTTTTCGAATTTTGAACATTTGTATACTGGTTTAGGCCAGTTTTCGTGTATCTCCCACTGTTTTCGAGATAACTCGAAAGTTTAATTTTATTTCGAATTTTTAAAATTCTTTCCTTTCCCCTATGTTTTCAGAAACTAAAAGGAAACTAACAATGAATGTCGGCTTATTTATAACAAGCTCGACTTTAACTATTTTAATCATTCATTATAGAAATTAAGCCAGACTTTTGAAATTTTCGTCTACTCGAATTATCGTGTTATCGAATCTTCTTTACATTTTGACTTATTGAATTTTGCTCTCGATTCTCGACAGCTGATCTTGCTCTCGACAACTGATTGGCTGATTCTGCTGGGATTTACAGTCGGACCTTGATTCTATGAACCTCGATATGTTGAACTTTCCCTCATCTGGTGCCCCTTGTTTTTGACCTTTGCGCAACCAAAGAGATGAATTTTCAACTAAAATTATGAATCTTCAACCACAAAAATGAATTTTTAACAAATTATTTGTTAACCAAATGTTTGAATTTTCAACTCAAAAGATCAATTTGCAACCAAGAAAATTAAGGTTTTACACAGAAAAACAATTTCAAACAAAATACATTTGTTACCAAATAGTTAAATTTTCAACGAAAAAAAATCGATTTTCAAACAAAAATGAAATAGTGAAATTTCTTGTTAACATAATTAATTTTCAACAAAAAAATCGAACTTTCAACAGAATAGTCCAATTTTCAACCAGAAAAATGTATTTTTGGTAAAGGAGTTTAACTTTTAACCAAGTAGTTGAATTTTCAACCAGAAAAGATCAATTCTCATAACAAAAAATATAATTAGTTTATATTTCAACCAGAAAAGATGAATTTCCAATCCAAAACTACGTTGTTTCAAACAAGAAAGATTCTTTAGTCAAGAGAGAAAAAAATTTCAACCTAATTGTTGAATTTTCAAACCAAAAGTGCGAATTTTCTACCATAACAGTTGACTTTTTAACAAAATAATACAATTTCTAACCAAAAAAGATAAATTAACCAAAAATATAAATTAGTAGACATTTTACCCAAAAAGGAGTAATTTTTAACTAAAATGATGAATTTTCGACTGAAATAGTTAAATTATCAGTTTAAAAAAATAATTTTTTACCCAAAAAAACGAGTATTCAACTTTATAAATTAACTTTTTTCTTCCTAAAAGTTTTTCTATAGATTTACCTATTTTCGTCTCCCACTTCTGGAAGATGTTCGACTTCCTAGGACCAACAAGGAATGTTTTAGAAAATTTTGGATTCAGGTTGAGAGAAAAATTCCAATTTTCCTATATTAGGCTATAAATCTCTATGGCTCTGGAAATTATTTGTTTTGCCTTTAAAAAGTGTTTCTTTAGGCTTACCTATAGGAAGCTTGAACTATAGTTCAAGCTTCAGGTATTCGTCGAAACTTAATGATTTTTCGTTAAAATCTAAAAATGTAGGAAATTTCTTCGAAAGATCAGTTTTGAAATGTCAATGTGCATGCAAATGGTCATGACTTTGATGTGGCATAACAAATTAACAACTGACACTATCGATAGTTGCTACTTCTGAAAATTCATGACAGGCGATTGATCTTGCGAATCGGACTCGGAATCGGATCATTCTGATGCGCAATTTTCAGGATCAAATTGATCAACTGGCATTTACTGTGTCAGTATAATAAATCAGAGTTTAACAATATCTGTCTTACTATTCTAGCTATTATTTTCTTGACTGAATTGAATGGAACGAAACTTTCATTTGACGAAACACTGCGTGAAAAGTATTAATTGCAGTAAAATGTGTTATGAAATATTATGTTTAAGTCATCGTCCATGAGTAGTGAACTATATTTTTATAATGTGAATAAACTAATTGTGAGACTGTAATTGTGATTTTTCAAATTATATTTATTGATCTTTATTACGATCGCTTCCTAAAAGTTCTCCCTTAATTTTGAACAAAATTAATACACTACCATCGGAAATTGCCGGTAGGACCAATGAAGTACTGTTAAAAATCACTACTTGCTTTGAAACGTGATTATTTGTTCAAAAAAGGAGCAAGAAACTTTTTTTTAAACTCGTTAGAAAGCTTATTAAATCACGCATCGAATGAGCCTTAATAGATATATATTTTGGACCTTTTTGAGGAGAATATACCACGTGAGAAGTTTTTAAAAAATGCAAGAATTCTCGAAATGTGTACATTGACTTCAACTAAATTGTGGCATGACCTGGAAAAGTTGTAGCAAAACTCTGAAATTCATACCATTCAGTCTTTAGAGTCTTATCTTTAATTTAAGCCAATAAAACTTAAAAGATCTGAATGGGTTCTCGAGATACGACTAAAATTTTTCAAAAATGTCTGTACTGTATTTCCGTCGCTCAAGCAAAAAGCAGTGATCGCCGACTGAAACTCGACGCAGACACGCTTGGACATTTGTTGTCATTTCTTGGGAACCCGTAAATATTTGGCAAGTTTTATTGGCGTAAATTAAAGATAAGATTCCACAGATCACGTACTGAGAATTTCAGTTTTTTCATAGATACTCTATGTCACAGCACGAGTTGAAGTTAAGGCACAAAATCTGAGAAATTCTCGCTCTCTCGATCGACAGCGGGGTAATCGCCGACTGAAACTTGACATTTAAGACTTGGCCATTTTTAGGTATATCTCGTGCACCCGTAAAGATTTTTTAAGTTTTATTGGCTTAAATTAAAGATAAGACTTCAAAGACTGTGCGGTATGAATTTCAGATTTTAGTTACAACTTTCCCAGGTCATGCCACAATTATGTTGAAGTCGAGGTACAAATTTCGAGGAATTCTTGCATTTTTTTAAACAACTTCCCACGTGGTATATTCTCTTCAAAAGGTCTAAAATATATCTATTAGGGCTCGTTCGATGCGTAATTTGATCAGCCATCTAACGGGATTCTAATAAAATTTCTCGCTCCTTTCTTGAAATGTTTCAAAGTCAGCAGTGATTTTTAGTAGTACTTTTACTGGTCGAGCCGACGCAATTTCCGACTGTAGTGTATTTTGAAAACAATCAAAACCTGTGGTTAAGTGATAATTACTTAAAATTATATTTATGGAACTTTATTATACAATGTTTTCGGTGGTACTTTAGTCGTTTCATGAAATAGCTAGAATAGTTAGACATAATAGTTAGAAATGCTTGCGCCCTTCATGAAACGGCTAAAAATTCGAGACAGATAGTGTAACTGTCGACTATTACACATTACACAATCCGTTAGCAGGTCGTGAACTGTCTAGACATTTCATGAAATGTCTAATTACTCTAAGTGGCTACGCCATATGTGAAACAGAAAGTTCTTGAGCAAGAATATCTTGCCATACTCTCGGCCATACTATATGAACATAGTTTGAAATAAAAGTACACATTTTTGTTAATATCCAGCGTTGTCTGCCAAGGCTTCCATTTATCAACAACAAAAAACTCGAGTAAACATTTCATTGAAAGGATGAAGATAAGAAAACAATTTATCTTGAATTCTCCACTCGAGAGCATTCTCAAGATGCATCTCTCTTGAAAGCACTCCTAAAAAGTCTCACACGTTAGGATATTTTCCAGCATCACTCGCGAGCTTGTCATGACCACTGATGTGATTTCAAAGTCATCTATTTTTTTCTTCCTTATCTTAATGTGTACATCTCGAGAGTGATCGAATGTGTACCCAGGTAAGAACCAAGGAGCACTTTTGCACGGTTCGTCGTTTCTCACCGATCACCGCACCGGCACCGTGTCGGTATTAGGTCCAGTGAGTCATCAGTTGCGCATTCGGAAGGACCAGGACTCTTCGGAAGAAATACGGTGCATTTTGGGACAAGAAAGTGGGTTCGGGAAAAAATCGCTGGAGATAAAGTCAACTATCTTATACGAGCTAAATGCTAAAGGCTGTGCCGGCAACCCGAGAAAGTTCTGAAGTTCTGAAGTAGTACCTACTGGAACTGAATCCAGCAGGCCTTCCATTGTCTTTGTACCTTCCGATGCCGGCTCTATCCTTCTTTCGATCTCTAATAAACCGTGAACAGTGTTTGGATACACACTCCGCTTAAGACCACCCTTCTTTAAAAGAGAAGGAACAAAAGAAAGGAAAAAAAAAACAAAAATGCGAACCAGTACGATAAACATCAATCCACTTACTTTTCGGTATTGTAGCCGATTTTAACACTACTGAAGTGGAAAAGGGGCGGTTTACTGATTTTCCACCAGAAAATTGTAGACACTATTTCAAACAGATAAAGATTCTTTGCATTTTTTAAATTCGATCAGTCTTTTAAAATTGGTTTCATTAAAAGATTCTAAACTTGTCTTGTTCGGAAAATAATTCGTTCTCTTGGCTCAAATTTGTGAAAATCGTAGGAATTTTTCACCGTTAAGATTGTGAAGATCATTTTAATGTAGTAGTAATACTATAATAATTTTTTACTACCTTGTGTAGGAAATGTAAGCATTTGAATAAGCATTATGTCTTATGAACCTAGCCTCTAGCAGGATCATATAAATGGGAGATTTCTATTCCAAAATTCAAGATCTTTTATCAGAAAACTTACATCCTTGAGGGATCTCTTCAGAATTTAGTTAGCTTTCATTAAATAGAAAACTGAAATCGATTCAAAATTGTAGCAGGAATCGTATTTAGAACATTCTTTCGTCATTTTGCCTCACTGTCGCGAATTGGGAAACAGTCTTAACAATATAAAACTTTCAATTTGGGATCAATTTCAAAATAAAAATGTTCAATTCTTGATCTTTCCAGATTGAAATAATTCAAATTTGGATTTTCTTCAATATTAAAGCATTCCCAGTTAGATCGCTTCTTAACTTATAGTTTTCTAAATTCCTTTTAAATGTTTTTATCGTTTCTAAATAATATCTTTATAAATTTTGAATATTTTGACTATTTTCTGAAACAAGATTTTGTGTTCCGTATCCCTTTCGATGTCAAATGTAAAACTCGAGGTAAAACTTCTAAGTCTCAGTAATTAAAAAACCAAACACTTGCCTGGTAAATGGTTTACAAATACAAAATTTGCAGATATCGCTGATTGTAAATTTCTCAATAATTTTTAAAACATAAGCTTTCCTAATTTCTAAATTTAATTTTTAAAGTGGATTATTTTTGCATTTACGGCTTTCGGTTTTTTTAAATAGTTTTCAAATAAATATCATTGAATTTTGAATCGTTTTCAAACTGTAAGCGAGACTGAAAGCTTTCAATCTAGAAATTCTATATATAAATTGTGAGTTTTCATATTTGCCTAAAGATTTCCTAAATTGATAATGTTAAACTGCTTGATTGGTTGATTTAGATTATTTAGAAATTGAAAAACTTTGATTTAAAATGTATAGGTCAACTTTCAAAATAAAAAATCTGCCCGGTGCGCGGCCACATTCTCATGGCGCGCTGCGCGCGCGTCTTGTTTGCTCGCAAGTTTGAGTACGCTTAGGACGCGCAACTTTTGGCTCTCGCGATTCGCGCTCGGTCCTTGTACTTCCCCCACATATGTGCACAGACCTTTCAAAATTAAAGGTCAAAGCATCGATAAATGTAATATGGTGATTGTGAATTCTCTTTTGTTAAAGCGCCTTCGGCTTTAAAGAACACATTCTCATTACGCATCTCGTGCTTCGTACTTGATTTTGTCCAAAGTGCGAACTTTTCTACATTTTGACTGCTGGTCAAAAGTTTTCGGACACCTCTTTTTTGATGACTGACAATGTTCTCTTAATTTCAATTATGTCAGAGCTAAAAATGTTTCACTTCAAAGGGTTGTATGATCTCAAAATTCTGTATGAAATGAGCCCATGATGAAGCCAATTTGTCTATTTTTTGAGTAGATATTGCAAAAAATAGTGTAAATTTCAATGTTTTCTTAAATTTTCAATAAGTTCCGTAATAATCAATATTTTTCAATGTTCTTGGACTTATTTTTAAGCTATTTTTCTAGTTTGTAAATGTATGAAACTTATAACCATAAAGTTTATATCAAAGTGCTTAAAATATATATTTATTGAATGTTTTATTTTTATTTGCCTACAGATAAGATGTTTTCACATTTTACCAACTTCAAGTTCTTGCACTCTGATAGTCATTTTTTTTAGATTTATGCTCATAAGCTGCTACGATTATGTGAGAAGTTGTAGGCTCCGGAAGCTACGATCATGGTTC
>CAKNYM010052970.1:232416-251850 GCA_932195095.1 Andricus curvator | reverse complement strand
GTTGTTGATTTTATCTGGCCCGGGCGCTGAAAAGTTCTTAGTTCTAGATTGCTACGATTATTATTATTATTATCATTATTATTATACCATTAAGCCATTTCCTTTTCGGAGTAGGCGTGACTTGCTCGGTTGGAAAATAGTAGTGTGTGGATGGGTATATAGGTGTAAGGTAGATAGGTATATAGGTGTAAGGTACAGATATTTTAGATTGATCTAGAATTCTCGTGTTATTCATTTAAATGACACGGTAGGAAAATAGCTTTTAGACGAGCATAAGAACATTACAAAATATTAATTATTACGGTAGTTCTTGAAAATTTAAGAAAACATTGTAATTTACCTCATCCTGGGCTCATTTCCTACGGAATTTTGAGAGCATTTTACCTCTTAAAGAGAAAATGTTTAGCTCTGACATAATTGAAATTAAGAGAACTTTGTCACTCATTAAAAAAGAGGTGTCCGGAAACTTTCGACCGGCAGTGTATGTTAAACACAATTATATCAAATGCGTATTACATTTATTTATGTACCTCGGCCTGAGATTGCTTGTTCAGATATTGCAAAATAAAGTACAAATTTTATTTCTCATGATTACTTTAATATTTCTTCCTTATTTTGCATTACATTTTATGACAATTCATAATATGCATTGGTATTGAAACAGACGTATTTTCATTGGTTTGTTCTTATAATGAAAAAAATCGCGCATCTCTCTTGTGTAGTTTTTCCAAAAATTCAATTTTGTTTTTTGATGTAATTTTTTACGATTAAAATAAAAAAATACGCGTCGTATGAAAAAATTATTGATGACAAATTTGTAGCTCTTTTTTGGGTGAGCAACTGATAATCTTGTAGGGCTTTCAAAAATCAACGTTTTTCTTCTCTTGACTGTTTTTCATACCGTGCGTTGTTTGGCATAAAATTTTCATTTTCGTTTGTTTTTTAATTTTGTAAATGCTATAACTCTGGTAATTTTTTTTAATCGAAAAAAGTCATATGGATAAATTATTCGTCTTTTTGAGTACTACGAGTAGCCGTACATAGAAGTTTAAAATCTTTAAAAAACGTGGTCTCAAAAATCTTGAAAGTGCTGTAACTTTTTGAATTTTTATCCAAAATGTTTGGCTAACGAACTTGACCTTCAGTTTAGGACACTAAAAGAGTATACCAAAGGCCAATCTATTCCGTCAATTCATTCGAAAGTTTTCGTGCTAACAGACTAAAAATCTACATACAGACACATTGACGAAATCCTGTTTTTCGGGTTCAGAAGGTCTCAAAACCTGGAAATATTGACAAAAACAGGGTGAACGGGGGGGGGGGGGGGGGATACATTTTACACAAATCTAGTACCTTCTGTGATGAGAATGTAAAAATGGTAAAGACTTCGAAACTTTGAAATTTATTTGCTTATTTTATTAATTTCGAATTGGAAACACTCCAAGTTAAAATCATTCCTATGAGATGTAAAGTGTTCTAATTTTCGCTATTTTAAAGTTGCAAGCTTTTAAGTTTTTAACATTTCCGATATTATCCTGTTCAACCTCTTTAAATTGAAAGCTTTCAAGTAATTAGGTTTCAATATTCAATTCATTTTTCTTGTGTCATAATTTCTTGCGTACAAATTAATGGTGGAAAAATATGAACAACACTCGACAATTATATTGTTTCGATGTGCTAAAACTTCCTCGATAGCTTCCCTTTGAAATTTTGTAAAGGGTTTGGAAAACTTCATATAGTATTGTAAATATTATATACAATTTTAAAAAATTGATTTTTTATTTGAAAATGCTTTTTGAATGTAGCGTTTTTTTAATTTGTACAATAATTTAAGAATTTGATTTCAGAATTATGAAGAGAAGGGCGCTCCACAAAATTTTCTTTTCTTTAATTCTCACCTCATTTTGTATTATTTGATGAAAAACATTTTCCTGATTTTTTTTTAATTAAAAAAATAGAGATCAATCTCGACAATTTGATAAATCCCTTAATTTTCAAAAGAATCATAAAAACTGTCAAAGGTGATGTAAGCTATAATTGTGTGAACAATAGGAAGGCTAAACATGTAAAGTTATAAAGTTTTATCCGAATCAACTTTACAGCCATGAACATTGAGAGAAAACATGTAATCTTTTACGCGGAAAAAAATTAGCATTGAATCAAGAAAATATCGGTATGAATACAGACGATACAATATTTTCATGATCCAAGACAATTACTCTTATTTCTAGAAAATTTACCCAAATGGAGAAAATCTAGTTTCTTCAGTCTAGTACATTTTCTTCAGATAAGAAATATTTTCTTGAATTTAGAAAATATTGTATCGTCTAATAATTTTATTAATTAATATTAATTATTTTTCCGTGTATGAATATTTGTTAAGGGGAAAGGGGAAAAATTGCTATTTTAAATGTAGTATTTTCCATATTTGTATGATAACATTTTTTTAATACAATTTGTATTTAAAACTTTCATCTCACTTTCATAAAATTAAAAAAATATATACTTAAAAATATCGTTGTAGTGTCTTCGGTTTGATTTTTGGCGAAGTCGGGGATGCATTTATTCACAATCTAAAATTTTGTTAATTCATCTTTTTCACGCAAGTTTATGATTCTTTTAAAAATTACAGAATTTATTGAATTTTCAAGGTTAAGGGACTGTGAAAAAGCGATTAAAAAAATCGTAGATTTAAAAATAAGTTAAGATATTATCAAGATATTCTTCATGCAAATACAAAGAACAGACACAAGCCAATTGAATCGCTCCAACTTCACGTCGATCAACTGAAACCGGGTAAATTGTCTAAACTATATCAGACCTCTCTGTTCTTTCATACTTTCAGGGCTTTCCTTCATAAACGAAATGCCTACAAATTCTGAATTTTTCACAGAACTTCTGTGCTGTGTCCTTCTATGTTTTCTCAGTTAAAAAGATCTTAACAAAAGTTTGGCAGCTAAGGTAAACTATGTGGTATTTTCGATACCCTGGGATAGCGCTTACGTGCATGAGTTGGTAATTTTAATAATCTCAAATTTGGAACAATCAACCTCTTTCTAATTGTACAGATCATTTATAGATAGATAGACATCCACCAAGTAAAGCTCTCCACGTGGGCCCATTAGTATCCAAGGTCTTTTGTTTCAGGCGTCCGTCACTCCAATGACACTCTTCATCACACATTTCTCATAAACTATTTTTCGCTACATTTTCCTGTCCTGGCATACAACTTCAGCTTCGTGTACATCCATACATTTTCTCATGCAAGCTCATGTGTTTTATGCAATTTGAATTCATTTGGAATAGGCCCTGAATACTTATTAATTTCTCTTGAATTCTTTTAAATTCTTTGGAATTTTTAGGAATTCTTTTGAATTTTTTAAACATCATTTGAATTCTTTTAAATTCACTCAATTCTACTCAACTCAATCGATTTTTTAAGTTTTTGTTTAATTCATCTTGAAGTATTTTAAAGTCACCTTAAATTCTTGGACATTTCATCAAATCCTTTTAAATTGCCTTTGAATTTTTATACATTTTATGAAAATTTTCTCATTTCTCTCAAATTCCTATAAATTATTTTTTCCAGTTCATTTGAATTTTAGCGATAGAAATTGGTCACTTCTGGTAACTTTGTCGGTTTAAATAGGTCACTTTTTCAGGGGTTTTTCAAGTAAATTATAGGCTATGGCGGCACTGAGGATAATAAATTTAAATTTAAAATTAATTTATTTCATTTATAAAATATTCTGTATTAAAATGTTGCAAGATTCGAATGTTGGTCTTTAAATATTATAGGTCAGGAAAAATGAAAAATTAGTTAGGGAAAAGTCAGGAAATTTTGAAAATGAAGTTTTTCGGCCACACGGAATTAAAAGTCTTGGCATGTAGATCTACATTTAAAAATTAATTTTGCTGTGTAATGTGTTTTTTCTTGTTAACAGCTGAAGGGTGTTATGGCAAAAGCATGTAAGTCCATAAAAAAGTGCTTCGAGAGAAAAAAAGAGAATAATATTTAGAATGCGTGTGCACAAAAATTAGACAATACTAATCGCATTCACTCAGAAAAATGTTTCTTTGAATCAAACAAATTCTTTCTTCGATATAGGGTCAAAAAAATATTTCATTGATTTAAACAAATATTTCTTTGATTCAAATCAAATTTATTTTATTCAAATACACCATTGTTTAACTCAATCAAATATTATTTGAATCGAGCAAATTATATCTTTGATATAGGGTCAAATAAATGTTTGTTTGATTTAAACAAACATTTTTCTGAGTGTTTGTTTACAGTGTAGTTTAGTTTTAATTGAAATAATGAATGAACTCCAGTTCGCTGGATGACGTAACCAATCATTTATAACATTTAAAATAATAAAATAATTTATTTAAATAAAATAATAGACTTGAAATATGAGTTCAAATAATGAAGTGTCGATTGTACATTGTACAATATAAGAAATTAGTATGGAGCATTCGTAGCGCCAAGCTTAAAGCTGCCTGATAATCTTCTGAGTGACAGTGTAGTCTAATGTAGTTTAATTGGGCCACGGCGAATTCCATGATATCGTGTGTCAGCCTTAGCACAGCTGATTACAGAGGATGCGTCTTCGAGACAAGTACAGAATTGTAGGTTTTATTTCAGGGCAGGCGTATTTTAACTCAGAGACCGTTTTACTTTAAATTAAAAATTATATCTTGTCTCTTAATTTTCAAATTCTCGGGAAAGCCGCTTCATCCAGTATTTTAATTTTAAATAACAGTTTCTTCGTTCTCTTTCCCACATCTTTATTTTAATTATAATTGACCTAATACTTACATTTTCAAATTCGTTGCAGTATTTCAAGGGATTATCAATAATTATGTATAAAATAAAATAATTAATTACAAAATATTACGAAAATAATTTATTTTTTAGAATTATGACTTTCATATATATAAATATATTGAAAACTTAGTCATATTTTAATTTACAAATAAAAATAAAAATGAAAATTCAAATACATTTGTAATTCAATTAAACTTCACTTAAAATAATTGGAACTACAAACTGTTCGAACTGGTTTATTTCTGCATGTAATGGCCGGGTGTCAAAAATTATTTTTAACAGAATATTTCAAAACATTTCACAAGATTTCCAAAATTGTCAACTAAGAATCCGGAATATTTTAAGGCAATTTTTCTAATTATATAAGATTATAGAATTTAGAAATTTATGCGAATTTTTTTTTTGAAATTGTGGGAAACATTCTTTTTCACAGGTTGTGCGAAAAAGTTGAAAATGAATTTGGTTGATTGAGGATTCGTCTACTTTTTTGAAAATTCGTCTTTTCTCGTTGAATTCAGCTGTAATTTGTTAAAAATTAATTCTTTTTTTGTTAATTTTTTCGTTTGAGAATTAATTTTTTTTAATGCAAATTTAACTATTACATTTTGTATTGAAAATTATGGTTTTTAGTTCAAAATTATTATATTTTGTTAAAAATTCGTTTGTTTTATTAGAAAATTAATGTTCTAGGTTGAAAATTCATCTGTATTTTTGGACTTAAAATTGAACTGTTTGGTTAAAAATGCAAACTATTTTTTTTTTTTAAAGTCGTCTTTTTTGGATGAATTCAATTCTTCTTGATTTAAAATTAAAATCTTTTTTAGTTGAAATATCGAGTATCAGAATTTTCGTTAAGAATTCATGTTTTACTGTTGAAAATGTAACTGTTTTGTTAAAAAATCGTATTTTTTGGTAGAAAAACCATCTATTTTATTGAAAATTCAACTATTTGTTTTAAGATTAACTTTTTTGTTGAAAATTCTTCTGTTTTCAAACATAATTTACAACTTCTAAAGATTTCAACAAATTTAAAACAAAATGTAGATTTTTGAATATATCGAATACAAAATTTAAATATAGTCTCTCATTTCTTTGGTATCAGCGATTAATTATTGAAAATTTATTACAAAAAAATATAAATATTATTCATTTTAATACTAAGTGAAGTTTACATTAAACATGTTATAAACACATGTAATTTTAATTATAAACTGTCATAATAAGAGATTAAAAAGTAGTTTTTATCAATTACGTTTCAATAATAAATTATTATTCAATCACCTTTTCCCAAACACCAAAGACATTAAAAATTATATCTAAGAATTATTTAATAATTAGAATACCAAAAATAGTTTACCAAAGATATGGTTAGAAAAAATAGCAGATGTCATGTTAACCAAATCTGCTCAAATAATTAAGACATCGAAATTGTATTATATTTTCCGTATTATGTGTATACAAATTTTCTGACTAATTAAATGAAGAGGCCCACCATCGTGTGCAGAAATTCCTGAAGCAGTTGTAATCTGATTGTATTCATTTTTACTCGACACCAAAAAGTACAAAAATATGATTTTGTTTAGATATAATAAGATAGCACAATACATAAAATTACATATAGGAAAACCTTATGTTAAATGTGTTTTATTCGTACTTCTAGCAAGGGGAGTTTTGATATTTAGAACCCGGGAAATACCGAGAAATCACCGGGAATTTGGTGAGCGAAAATTATTAGACTCCCTGAATGGATTTGAACTACATATTATCGTTTTCAGATTGAAGCGTTACCAAATTAGAGGCATTCTAAATTGGATGGCCTATAAAGTGAGAATTTTCGTATTTAAGTGAATAATAATTTTAATTCAATCAGTTCCAAAATTTGATTATTTACAGATGATATCCTTACAAATTTGTTCCAAGTAGACAGCTTTCAAATTTCTCCTTCAGTCAATTTTGAAAATTATGTTAATCTTTTAATTTTTTCCAAGAAACTTGATGATATTTATGTTTCTATTGTTCTATAAATTAAGAAATTGAACGTATTAATAAAATTGACAGTTTTCTTGTTTCAAACAGTTTCAAGCTGACCAATTTTTGAAAATGTTTCTTATATTTTCGTCGCTTCCAGATAATAATTATTTGTGAAACTTGAATGGTTTCTAAATTGAAAGCAGTCTTAGAAGGCATCATTTTAAAAATCTTCAATGTTGACAGTTTAACAAGTGAATAATTTCACTTAATTAAAAATTGAAAACTTTCCAATTATACTTATGATTCCCTGCCTGAAAGTTTTCTCATTTTATTGGGATTTGGATGATTTACTTTAAGGATTTAAAAGTTGGCATCAATCCCAAAAGAGCTTTATTCAGAAAAATATTTTGTTCACAAATTTTGAATTGCATGAAACATAACATTAATAATCTTATTGGTTTGGATTGTTTTAAAATAGAATACCTACAATTATAAAGGCTTTTCAAATTGAAATACTATCAATTTTAATCAACTTCAATTCAGTTGATAAATTTTATATTAAAAAGTTTAAAAACTTTCATTATTCGTGTAAAAAATTGCAAATTTTGAAGTAAAGATTTCTTAAGAAATAGAAGGTTTCCAATTTTTAAGCGTTCAAAGTTGAATAAAGATTCACCTACAAATTTTAAAATATATTACAGGATGCAAAATTTCAATAAATTAATTATCAATATATTTATATAGTTACTTACAAAACAAAATTGATTATAAAATGTTAAGAAAAATAATGTATTCTACAGATGGCCTTTACACAAATAAGTATAAATTTTTTAGATACTAGTATTTTTTTCTTGGTTATACATATATTCATATTTAAGTGAGTGGATTAAAAATATTCATCGCTTTACCTTCAATCTGAAGCTTAACAGCTCGCACGTGTATTACTTTCGTGTTAGAGCGGGCATAATCTTTTGATGAAAAAAGAGAAGCAGAATAATTTATTCTGTGTGAGAATGTTATTGATAATATATCGACTGTGGCAGAATTTCAAGAGACTCGTTTAGCAGTTGATTATTGGATTCTCTGTGTATTCAGCGTTAGGTATGCCAGCTATCCATTACTCGTAATGCGCGCCGTGCTGTCTGCCCAATTCCCACTTCCCACTTGTTAATTCAACATTTACGCCATTTCCGCTTGGAGACTCACTCGGCTAGAGATTTCTTAGTAAAACCCACGCCATCATTAACGGCTCTCAGAGAGGTGGCACACCGCCGTCAATGATGAGCTTGTCTGAGCTCGATTCTTCTGATTCTCATGGATTTATGCTCATAAAATCTCAGCTCTTTAGCTTTTGTCCAAGTCCTTTGATATATTTCTTTTGTTTTTCAGTTTTAGCCAAACATCCTAGAAGGCTTCAAAAAATCAAACCAAAATGTGCTCTCTAATGTTTCAGACTTTTGAATTAGGTTTTAGAAATCGACTAAAACTTTCTAGAATTTATTTAGAATCAATTTGAAAATTTATTTCTATATAGTTCAAGCGATAGACTTGAACTTTTCTCAAAATTTTACAAAAGTATGAAGTTTGGTGTGAACGGAACGTTTGGCATTAGAAAACCTTTTAGACTGGATGCCAAAATTTGCCTTTTTTTAATGGTGCTAATTTTTTTGTAATAGCTGTATTTTTCGATTCTGGATTTTGCACTCTTTCGAATTCCACCGGAAAAAAATATGCCCGCTGTGCGAATACATTGTCATTGCGCGCCACGCCACAAGTTTGAGCGCGCCTGGGGCGCGCGGGTACGCTCTCGCGCTTCGCGCTCTGTTTTCTCCGTTTAATGCTTGCATTTCGAATGCATATGTTAAAAATATTAAAAATATATCAACTTAAATCGAAATCTGTGATTTAAACCCCTGATGAACCACAGTTATAAATTGGAACTGAAATTGTTTTTAAATTTTGTTTAAAAATGGTTCTCAAAGCACCTGCGGCTTTGACGATTACATTCTGATTTCGATATTTGCGCTCGAAAATTAGTTTATACAGACGGTTCTCTTTGAAAAAAAGGATGTAGAAAAAATGGAACGAAATATAAGAAGTAGGCATGTTTTTCGTTATAATGTTAATGAAAAAATATAAGATTTGTTAAATTTACGAAACAGAGATATTAAGCCATAGATTTTGATTAAGTTCGTTCAAAGTTTTTTAAAGAGTTTTAGAAATCTTTGTCTATGTTTCTGGTGGATGATAAAAATAATTGCAAATGATCCTAATGACATTTTTAAATTCGATGAAAATTAAAAAAGTTATATGCTTTTCAACATTTTGAAAATTAAAAAAAAAACTATTCTTCTGATAGATTAAGAAATTCCAATCGACATTTTTACTTGATATCAAATATATTTCGAAACTATCCCAATGAAATTTTCGATTAGACCAAAATTCTAACAGTTAGATCATTTTCAAAGCAATGCATTTTTTTAAAAGAGATCCTTAAGTTTTAATCGTGATTTTTAGTAGATTTTATCAAGATCTACAAATTATCCTAATGATATTTTTCGATTGGACACACATTTAAAAATTTCTAGATACTTAATAACCAAGTAGATCACCACCTATATTGGGATATTTTTAAATCACAGTCAAAATATCTTTTTCAAATTGACTACAAATTTTTGTAGAGTTGACTTAGACCTGAACATTGAACGAATGGAATCAAAGCCTATGGCTTACTATCTCTGTTTAGTTAAAAAAAAAACTTAGTTTTTTTTATTAACATTACCGCGAAAAACATACCTACATGTGCTTTGTGCACCGTGTTTAAAAACAAATTCAAAAACAATTTCAGTTTCAATTTATGACTTTAGTTTATCAGGGCCTTAAAATTTAAATCACAGTTTTCGATTCAAGTTACTATACTTATGATACTTGAAAAACCCCCAGTCAAAATGCACGTGCATTAAACGTACGAAAATGAGCGTAGCGCACAATGAGTACGTTCTCGCGCAGCGGGCATATTTTTTTCTACCGGTCAATTTACGTCTTGGGTTTCGTTTTCTATATAGTTTAGATCAGAATATTTTCAACGTTGAAAACTTTTGGATTTGATGATTTGTAAATTCAAAAGTCATACAATTAGAATTTGTACTTTTTTTAGTTTAAAATCGTTCAAAGATTTTGGGTGCTTTAAAATTAAAAGGTTTCTAAACTGTATGGTTTTCATTTCTGGTATCGGGATTTAAATTTTTTGTGCCTGCAAATTCGGACATCTTCAAAAATGTAAGAGCTGTTTAAAATTAAAGATACTTAAAAAGATTTTGTAATACAATTTTTTTTGGGGGCTAGCTCTAAAGTTTCTAACATTTATAATTCTGATTTTTCAAATTTCTAAATTTGGAGGCTTCTAAATGGGAAAGTAAAAATCCCACTGCTTACATTCCTTTTGATTGATACCTTATGATTATGGACGTTCAAATGACCCAAATATATATATATATATATATATATATATATATATTCACGCAATTCTATTCTATCTTGAAATATTCTCTCCGTTACAAATAAAAATGCACATTGTAATTTTCTGTTATAATTGTATTACTCTCAATGTAATGAAGCACTATTTTTGTACTATATCTAGTTAAAAAATATACCCGTTGCGACGGTTGGATCTCGCGCTTCGCGCTCCATCATTGTACTTCCTCCACATTTTTGCACAGACCTTTTAAAATTAAAGGTCAAGCATCGACAACTGTAATTTGGTGATTGTGAATTCTCTTTTGTTAAAGCTCCTTCGACTTTAACGAACACATTTCCATCACGTGTTTCGTGCTTCGCACTCGATTTTGTCCAAAATGCGAACTTTTCTACATTAAGTTCAACTCTATTATGTCAAATGAATATTATATATATTTCCGTTCCTCGGTCTGGGACTGCTTATTCAGATATTGCAAAATAATGTACAAATTTTATTTTTCATGATTATTTTAATATTTTTCCTTATTTTGCACTTATTTTAATTCTCAGCTATTCTGAAAAATGTATCATTTCAATAAATTTTTATTATTACAAATCATAATATGCATTGATATTGAAACATTTGTTTTTATTGTCTTGTTCTTATACTGAAAAGAAAGTGCGCATCGAATAAAGAAACAATTATGCTAATTAACATTTTATTGCGCTTTGTGTCGTTTTTCCAAAAACTTAATTTGTTTCTTTTGAAGGATATTTTTTTACGATTTAAACAAAAAATATACATCCTATCAAAAAATAATTTATAACAAATTCGTACATCTTTTTTTGAGTGAACAACTTTTGTTTATTAATTTTGTTCGTACATCTTTGTTGTTTTTCCAAAAATTTAATTTTTTTATTTTTAATGTTATTTTTTACGATTAAAACAAAAACTACGCGTTCCATAAAAAAATGATTAATAACAAATTTATAGATCTTTTTTGGGTGTACACTTTTTTTCTATTCATCGTTTTTCGTATCTTGTATAGTTTGACCAAAAAATAGAATTTTTCATTCTTTTTTCTGCGATCAAAATTTGAATGTTCGGTTTTTCACGAAAGTTCAAAAATTTGTTATGATAATCTTGTAGGGCTTTCAAAAAGCAACGTTCTTCTTCTACTGACTTTTTTTCATATCGTACGTTGTTTGGCTTAAAATTTTCATTTTCGTTTTTTTTTATTAATTTTAAAAATGCTATAACTTTGATAATTTTATTTTTATCGAAAAAAGTTGTTAGGATAAATTGTTCGACTTTTTGAGTACTATGAATAGCCGTCCATAGAATTTGTAAATCATGAAAAAAATAGTTTCAAAAATTTTCAAAATGCTTCAACTTTTTGCATTGTTATCCAAAGTAGCTGGCTAACAAATGAGTCGTTTATTTTTACACACTTAAAAATTGTGCCAAAGCACAATCCAATCCGAGTAGTCTTTCAAAAGTTATCCGGTGTACAGGAGAAAATTACGACAACGAAAGACAGACACCGACGTAAAAACTATTTTTTCTGACTCAGTGGGCCTCAAAACGTCGACAGTTGAAGGAATCCGCGAAAGTCATTTTTCACATAAAACCAATACCTTCTCATTCATTGAGATGAGAATGTTAAAAGCAATCAAGAAAAAATTTGGTTGATTTGAACGTTCAGAACTTTAACCTTTCGGGTAGTCGCGTCCGTTCTGCTCACACGAGTAGTCGCGCGATGTACTTTTTACAACACCCATGTTTTGTCGTATTATTGAGGTCCATCAAGCACCTCCACAATCGAAATTGCCAAATTTTTTGTATCAGAATTTGGGTTTTTTTGGGGCTTTTTTTGGGCTGTATTGCCGATTTTTGGGCTCCACTACTTTTTTTCAAAATTGAAATTTGGTGTGGAGGTGCTGGCTTGACTCAGGCCAGCACCTCCACTACATAAAAATTTGAAAAAATTAAAAATCAAAGACGACAGAATTTTGGGCTTTTTTTGGGCTCTTGAACGCGCCAACATCCAATTTCCAAAAACTACCCCTACCGGAAATAAAAATACCCCCTATATAAAAACTCAAACTAGGAAGAAACAAATTACACCACAATTTTGGGCTTCTTGTGGGCTCTCAAATGCACGGAAAAAAATTCAAAGAACCACCCCCTATGTGCAAAAAAGCCACCCTCTTGTCAAAAATAAAATCTGAAAATAATAAAGTGCATCATAATTTTTGGCTTATATTGGGCTCTCGAATGCTTGATTTTTTGTTTGCAAAAGCCACCCCAACATCCAAAAAATCAAACTCCTATCTATGAATTCGAATTTGAATTTTCAAGGAGCCGAAAAATCAGAGACTCTATTAACCATATAAAATTCTGAGTCTCAAACATCAGAAACTTCATTTACAAAGTAAATTTCTAAAAAAGATAATTCTTTGATAAAGTCAGATCTGCCCGGTACCAAGGGGTTGCTTTTTAACATTAAGGGTAGGAGCCCAAAATTGGGTGTTGGAATTTTTGAGGAGCCCAAAAATCAGGGACTCTATTCACACTTTGAAATTCTAAAAAAGATTGTTTTTTGACAAAGTCATATATGCGTCGTGTCAAGGTGGTTGCTTTTGAACGTTAAGGGTTGGAGACCAAAAATCGATGTTGGTATTTTTGAGGAGTGAAGTGGTGAGGGAAGAGTGAGGGAAGGCATACATGGCGATCTTACGTCTCCCGTGCATTCGAGTTGCGACTTGTATCAAAAAAATCGGTACTGTTGTACTTTTTACAACAGCGCGACTGCCGAAAGGTTAAGCACGTTTATAAATGTCGTTAGTTATATTTGTATCAGACTTTCAAACAATTGATTCATATTGTTTAATTCTAACATGAATAGACTAAATGTTTGTTTTTGTTGCAGGTAATGTACAATCCACTTTGATCCAGAAAATTATACTGAAGCAAAGCAAGTTCTACAATGATTGCGGGATTTTGCGAGAAAGCTCGGCGTAAAATTATTCTGTGCAGGATGGTACTACGTGACCGGATATCTGTTTGAAAATAGTAGAAGAAGCATAGTATACGAAGTCACGCACACGGGATTACATCAATGTGTCGAGGAAAATTATGTTTCCAAGTCCGGGAATCCATTGTAGGTTCGTACAACGCTACATCCCTTCCTTCTTCGCCAAAGTCTTGCATTTCCTTTTTACCCAGAACAATATCATTCGAAGTACAAATCGTAATGTGGGTCTGTTTATACGATTGATTCTAAATCTAGTAGTGGTTCCTAGTAGTTACCCGCCGCAACCTAGAGACAAATTGCTAAGAAAGCTCACTTTATGCTACCAGAAAATTAGATCTATAATTTGCTACACGATAATTATAGTGGAAGTAATAAGTTTGACAGAAATATCGGAACTTCTGTTTGATTTGCATATTCATAATACAATATAATATATATATATATATATATATATATAATATTTAAAAAAAGGGTTAAACAACCACCGTAGGGTCCCACTGGGAGCAACTGCCATCCAAAAATGACGCCTGCTCTCAGCAGAACCGCGGTAAATCACACCAATGGCTACGTTTCACGACAGTGAGATCGATGATCACAGGGCACGATGAAATCACAACGACAGGCCGGCGAAATCCTCGTGTGTCTTGAGGACACGAAGCGACCCAAGGATGACAGCTTTCTGCATCCATCTCGCAAGTGCCTTGGCATATTTTTGGCACGCGGGTATGGCTTTAAGGTTACGAACCAGTGATAGTTCCGCACCTCCGAGAGCACCCATCACAAGAACAATTACTTGTACCGAATATTTTGGGTACAATCGTTGCAGCTCCCTTTTAAGGTCTCGATACATCTCCTTTTCCATCTTCTTGGCAGTGATATTGTAGTCAGCCGGAATCGTGAATTCGATCACGAATATAGTTCGTTTTTCGAAGTCTCGGAGAACGATGCCAGGCCTCGAGTGTGCTATGGAGACTGCTGTCCGAAAATCGTACTTTCACAAAATTTGGCACTTCTCGTTTTGGACAATTAACTCTATCTCCCTCGAAGCGTTCGGCAGGACAGGGTCACGGCCATCACCGTAAAAGGGACAAAGATGGTAATAAAGGAATATTAGGGCCGCATTATGTCTGTCGAGATACGTCGTGGGGTGATACGTGAGATACGTGAGAGATACGTGAGTGGGGCACCCGGATGGTATGTGTTCTAGGTACTCAGCGTGTGCATGGCACGCTGGGAACTTCTTGACATAAAATGCGGTCACGGTATACTAAGGTGGAAATGACGCCGTCCTGGAATGCGAAAATGCAACCCTCTGTACCTGAATTAAGTCTTGATGATCTGAGGAAAGCAAAAGTTTGCTCCTCCGACAAGGACTGTTTTTCTACATTTCTGTGAAAGTTTCCGTGCATTTTCTTGCCAAGTAGCTTTTGGCAGAATTTTTCAACTTCTGCTTTGTTTACTTCGGCTTTTAGAAGTGAAGTATCTAGATGGAGTAACGTCCTGAATGCAGCTTTGAGGCATGCCAAGGCATGTATAGGTCTCTCCAGGGTCAAGATGTCTAATAACACTTATATCCACAAGCTCAGGGTCATCGGTAACGCCAATAATCTTTCATTTCTTCAGATGAATCTTGACACACTTGTCCAATCCAAAGTCCATACCAATCTCTCCTGTGTACTTCTTGACGATATTTAGAGCAAGTTGAAGTTTGCATTTACCAGAAGCCTAGATCTTCAAGTTCATCCATATAAAATACATGAGTGTTCTTATGCTCGCGATAATTAGTATCGCCACAGAGGTATCGGGGACAATTTCATAGTGCGAGAGATAGAGGCAGACGTGTGATGTAAAAGAGCAGAGGGCTCACGGTATCGCCCTGAAAGACGCCCCTCTGGAAGGTGACGTTGTTCGTTTTCACTATGTGTGGATCAACCTTCAAGCTTTCCAATAGACAGATGATAAGTCTATGAAAGGTTGAATCGGAAGTTTTCCTGTAGTCAATCCAAGCCATTGACAGGACGCGCTGATGGGTATCTTTGCAGACTCACCTGTCAATTAGCAGGTTCTCTCGGCAGCCTGCTACACCTTTTTTCTAGCCACGTTGTTCGTACATCTCTCTCCACACAGGCTCAGTTCTTTAAACAATCCTGTTGTTTAGGACAGATGTGAAGATCTTATACAGAGTGTTCAAACAAGTTATTGGCCTGTTATTCCCTGTATTGGACAAGTTGCCTTTTTTCGGTAGTAGTATAGTGCGTCCTAACACCAGCCATTGCGGAATGGGCGTTTCCGATTTAAGTATGAAGTGAATATGCGGGACAGATGTTGGTGCGTAGAATTAAACTTCTTCCACCAGAAGTTCTTGATACCATCTGGTCCTGCAGCGGAAAATTTCTTCGTGCCCCTAAGTGCTTTTTTCACCTCTACGGCAGTGATTGGTGGACACTCCTCTTCAGATGTTATGAGGTTGTTGCAAAACGCCTTGAAGCGGATGATATTATCAGTATCTCATTCAACTCTAGTGTTTTCGGGATCTTGTATACCTCTCCCCAAAAAGTCTCTACCTCGTTGGGCTTGGGTGGATTTTTGACAAAAACAGGGAGATCGCTGAAGAGGCGCTATGGGCCAGCGAGCAACTGTTGATTCTCCGTGAACAATCTCTCCTTTTTCTGTATTATACTCCTTAGGTCAGATGATTGTAGGTCCTCAGTTCTTGGGCGAACTTTCGAACCCTTTCCGTGAACGGTCTACCGGATGTTGTGTAAACAATCACGCACTGAACACGGAACGCATTCTGTCTTGCCCATCCAATCTCCTTGTTCAATTGATGCAAGCGTCTTTTGGTCTTTTGGTCCATCGTCGGTTTGAGCCTTCGATTTGTATCAGCCAAAGCTCTCGCAGCACCATAAACTGAACAATTGATGGTCCCGAGGTCGAACTCCTCCACAATGTCCTCACGAAGGGAGGCATCCATTTCTGCCAGATCTTGTGGCTCAGGAGGAACCTGCATGTCAATATTCCTCCTTGTCCAGAAATCGCGATCATCTCTCAAAAGGTGCCTGCTTTCCGCGGTTGGTCTTAATGTCGATTCCTCATCTTCATCCGCAGCTTGTTCGAGCAGCGGTTGGAGAAGCGCTCCGCGTACATACCCATTTTGTTTTTGACACCACAGAATGTGCATACGCGCCATAAAGCCTATGTGAGCAAGGAGCTGGCATCGTAGCAGTCTAGCAAGTCATCCTTGAGTTGATTCGTCTACTCAATGTGGGCATTTCGCCAGTTCGTCGTCGTGTTGCCATCTAAATTATTTTCAAGACCCCGAACTCTAGGGTTATCGGCACTGTTTGCCAACCCATTGTCGGGTGCTCTGTGCGTCCCATCGTTTTGAAACGCATCTACAACTTTTTGGTGGTTTAGTGGTGTCATTCTTATTCCCACGAGCAGCTAGAAAAAAGGGTTCGTCCGTCCTTGTCGAACCCCACATGAAAGGATAAGGCTGCATACTCTGAGAGGTCGCCCGGTATCCGAGAGTCACCGTTTGAGTCACCTCGCGCAGGTGCCATTCAGCTTTCGTCACGGTTGTTACGCCTCCGCTAAGGGGTTATTTTTTCGGGATCATCCCTGCACAATTGTCTGCGACTGCTTATTAATGATTGTAACCATATTCAGCAGAAACCCTTTGTACAGGGTCCCTATATCCGCAACTCGAGGACGCGTTCGGTGGCTTTGTCATAGGCCTTTCGTTTCGCTTCCAAAGGAATCGAAACTGAATATATATATATATATATATATATATATATATATATATATATATATTGATTTGCAATAATAGGAATTATCACTATTTTTTATTTTCAATCCTTTTTAAAACAATTAATGTTGCTCAAAAAGCTTAAACCCTATATTAATTTATTGTTTTTTTCACATAAAAAATATCCTGAAGTAATTGAACATCAAAAACTGGAAATTTCCTCTGGAAGTGATTAGAGCAAATTTACTTTTAGAAAAATGAATTGTTTACTAACTTGATTAAGTGAATAATCAACTTTAAATAAAACATTTCTAATTTTGTTTTCAAGGCCTTAGATACAGAATTATACTTACTTCCAACTGATTTATGTTGCTCTAAAGTCCAGACTCTAATAAAAATTGAATTTTTCTCCGAAAAGATTGTAATTTAAATATTGAGTACCTATTTCACTTTAAAATTTTTTTCAAGCATACTTCATTCCCAATGCTTTCAGAATAATCTTAGACCAAAGTCGAACAAAATTTATTAATTTAGATTAGCTTGTGAGAGGGCATCAACATGATTAATTCATCAACTTTTAATACTCCACGGTAGCGTTTTCTATTATTTTTAAACATCTTTTTTTTAGTCGGGAATTCGTAGTTTTATTTTAAATTCTTAAATTTTTCAAATGATTCAAGTTAAAACTGCACAATTTCAAACATTTAAAATTTAAAAGCTTTGAAACTGTGCGTTTGAAATCGTCAATTAATCTTTTTCCAATTAAAAATTATTCAGTTTGGAATTAAAAATTAGGCAATTTCCAACTTGAAGTTTTATAGTTGACAAATTCTTAATTAAAAATATTATTTAGTAATTAACATTAAATTAATAGAATTTTCAAAAGAACGAGGCAGAATTCCAGATCAATCTAAAATATCTATACCTAACACCTATATACCTATCTAACTTATACCTATAAACCCACCTACACACTACTATTTTCCAACCGAGCAAGTCACGCCTACCCCGAAAGGAAAATGGCTTAATGGTATAATAGTAAAAAAATCTGCCCGCTGCACGGGCACATTCTCATCACGCGCCCGCGCCGCGCGAGCAACTTGCAAGTTTAAGCGCCCCCTGTCAGATTTCGCGCTTCGCTGTCGATAATAAGTTAACTTCGAGCTTCGCTCTCCGATATTTATTCTTTGCATTCGGAATGCATGAATGAAACTTTAGCAGAAACATCTCTTTCATTTTCCAGTTTTTTTTATGCATCTTCATATTCAGAATTTTTTTACAATAAACTATTAAGTAACAAAATTGTTCGCCTAAATTATATCTACAAATTTGCTTTCAAACATTTTTTGATAGGACGCGTGGTTTTCGTTTTAATCGCAAAAAATAACAAAAACAATTCAAATTGTTGGATAAACGACTCAAGTTATAAAAAAATAAATGGACAAAAGTTGCTCACCTAAAAAAGATCGAAAAATTTGTTCTAAATTATTATTTTTTGATAGGGCGCATAGTTTTTTTTCTAATCGAAAATAAAATATTAAAAATGAAATTTTTGGAAAAACGACACAAGGTAAAATAAAATATTAATTAACATAATTGTTCGCCTAAATTATATCTACAAATTTGATTTGAACTATTTTTTGGTAGGACGCGTAGTTTCTGTTTTAATCGTGAAAAATAATATTGAAAATAAATAAAATTTTTGGAAAAACGACACAAGGTTCAATACAATATTTAAAACTGAAATTTAGCAATTTCAGGGTAGCTGCAAATAAATATTATTCGTATTCGTCTAAGCCGAAGGATCTTTAACAAAAGAGAATTCACATAGTATAACATAGTATCTTAAATTTCAGTTCTCAACCAAACTAATCCGAGGAAGATGTATTTATAACACCTGGGCCACCAGGTTTATTTATTAGAACGAACGAACATTTGCAAAACCATCCATCTAATTATTTTTCAATTATTTTAATATTGATTTTTCATTACTGAATAATAATTTGCATTATTAAAATCAAACGAAAATTAAAATAACATTACAAACATTTGTAACCCTGGAAATAGTGTATTTTACCATATAAAATTAATTATATGCATCATTTATAATTTAAACATTGTCTTATATGTATTAGTAATAATTAATTACATATTTACTTACAGGTTTCCTCTTTTTAAAGTAATCCAACATATTCTCCCTTTTTCTATTTCCTCTTATCACATTTAAAAGTAGAAACAAAGGGTATAGTCGGGTAAGCATGCAAAAAATTCCCTCAAATTAAAGGAATCAAATGTTGAGTCAGCCATTTGAAAGCATACAATCAAAAACATTTTTCCCAAAATTTTAAACTGATAGCTGTCATATTGTATGAGTTAGGGGGGGGGGG
>CAKNYM010052970.1:191453-222416 GCA_932195095.1 Andricus curvator | reverse complement strand
GGACAGAAGGAGCAGAAGCGGATGACGTACACGTTCCAGTTGCGTCGCGATTGGTTGCTTTAAAGAACCATGATCGTAGCTTCCGGAGCCTACAACTTCTCACATAAAACTCTCGATGAAAAGTAATTGGAGTTTGAATGTTCGACTTTTAATTAAGTCTGATTGTATTGATTCACATTTTCTTATGCTTTTATGCCTAAAAAATATATATGGCGATACAAGATAAGGTTATAAAAACAGTATGCATTACAATTTAATTGAACTAGAATCATATTTATTTAAGACAATCTGTATTTTGTTCAATCCAACCAAAGTTATATGCTTAAAAGTATGTCTTGATTTTGATATTTGGACCGTATGTTTATATATATAGATTATACGGAGAAGTATTATGAAAATAAAAAAAAATCTTCGATAAAAATCGTCTGCGTACAAAATTAAAAAATAATCGTTACAATCATGATACTGTTTGAAATATAATTTAAAGATTTGGAAAAGTTTATAAATACCTTCTCGTGGTTCCTATGCAGCCTTATGTGGTTGTGCTTACCGAACAGAAACATATTCCGTAACATACAGCAAAAATATTTTTATCACGGTCGACCGTTATGAAAATCAATAAAAACAATTAAATTTATTAAACGTGAAGTTGACATGTGGTGGAATCTTAAGCATTGTTTACATGGAGTTCAAGTCAATTATAATTTTCACTGGTCATAAGTGGTGAGAAAATTGTGCTATATTATTGCTTTTCAATTTCATGACATTTTTTCAACTGTTGATTAGAATTTTCTCTGTTTCCGATTTCGCAATCCGGTGGAAAAAGTATAATGTCCAAAATTTGACGTTGGGGTAACGTTAAAATCATGGTTGCCATGATTCGCTCGTATGGAATTCTGGGCACCTCAACCTCAAATTCTGGACATTGTATTGTTTTCTGTGAGAATTAATAGTATAAACAAACCAAATACCAAAGATATGTATTCCACTTGGAAATGCGTCACACGGCCGTGACTTTTTACGTTTGGATTTCCCCGATTGAGGATCAAGGCCAATGCAAGCCATGCCTGAAACCGTTCTTCAATCGTTAGTTGATTTTATTCACAGAACACTTTACTTTAAAACTTTTCATTGAAACTCCCTTTTAATCCTCAGGAACAATTAATGTAATCCCGATCTGGATAATTCGTGAAAGGTTAAATTTGTGAGCTGAAGTGATTTTTGTATGTTGTTACAACTCAGTGCTACCAATGATAGCGTTATTTAATGGAAACTATAATATTTATCTGATGGTAAATGGTTATCTAATGGTAAATATGGCTGAGATTGAAGCCGCAGTATTTTTTACGGTATATTTCAAAACATTACTTATATTAATATAAAAAAATTCAAAGTAAGATAGTACTGGATTCTTATTTCATAAGATCAGGTGAAATATCTATCAATTAGCACTACCAGTGCTGTAAAACACGGTTTATCTAGATCGTGGTACAAGATTCTTTTTTGATTAAAATGTTTAAGTGTAATGAACTCAACACTTTTATTATGCACTTCAGATTATTCTCCCCTAGATATAAATTGTTTTCTACTTACTATTTGTAGAGTTACTTAGGGTGCAGGTTAAGATTAAGGATTACATCATTTTAATGGCGAACACTTTAAATGTTCTATACAATTATTAAAAAATATGTGTAAGGTATGTTTTTGACTCATAATACTCTGGGACCTGGATTTAGTTAGTTCGGATTTAATAATTCCAAGAAGCGCTGTAGCGGCGGTTTCGGACTGAGAGTGGAGTTCTTCGGGTTCGAAGGAGGGTGTTCAATCAGTCGCGTAACACCAGGAGCGTCGTATAAGGGAGCAGTGCGCGGGTACTAAGGTGCATATATTGCGTAATATTAGGAAATGGTTCCAATGGCGCTGACTGTTTAGGTTTGGAGGCCCTGGAGATAGCTTCGAGGCCAATTGCAGGCCAAGCCCCAGGAATGGGTCGATATGAGCCAAATGCACTACTTTTTTATTTTTTTTTCTAATCCCGCATATACTTCACAAAATTGTGAATAAAAATGTTTGTAGAATATATATATATATATATATATATATATATATATATATATATATATATCGACGGCTCTACTGCAGAGAGCTCCAGTCCTAGTTCAGTGGATATACAGCTCCAACACGCGTTATGCTCGTATACCGCTCTAAATCATTTTTTGATGATTTTGAGTTTTTATGTTAGCATGAATAAATAGATCATTTGGCGTCGTCACAGCTAGACTGCTCCAACTCAAGTCGAGAAATTTAGAACCAGGGCTGCAAACATACATGTACGAAATAATGATCGAAAACAGTGTGAAATATGCGAAGATTTAAGTTTTCAGTATGATGCATTATACTTAAAAATTAAATTTTACAACCTTTTCAATGATTAAGGTTTCGTATGTGTATCTTTATAACCCTGATACTAAATTTGAAAATATATGATCGACACATGAGTTGACCACGCTGTGGGTTATAATTACCACGTGATCACGTGTTGCTTTGTGAATTTGAGGATAATGTTTGGTATTCGTTCCGCATGTGAAGTGCTTATAATGTTTTTTTTTTATAATTAAAAAACAAATTTCAATTGTCTCACAATTCCGTTTTCATTTATGTTCTAGAGTATTTTTTTTTAAATTTTGGCACATTCGCGAATAGAATGACATAACCTACAAATTGTTGGAGAAATGCATATTAGGTATACAAAACGTATATAAATGAGCCCAATATTTAAATAAAAAAGCTTTCTCATCCCTTGGAATGCTACTTCTAGACAAATATAGTGTTTATTCTATTGATTACTTGAAATAATAATGAAAATGATTGAACATGGGGAGAAGTCATCGCTTAATCATAACATGTTTAATTATATAAACATGTTTATTGGCAAATTTTTGTCAATAATATTAAGGTAAAAACGTAAGCTATCTATAAATACCGTTTTTATTATTTGCCACCGTATTTGTGAATTTTAAAAATATTTTCAACTTGAATTGGCTCGCCTGAAAAATTGCTAAAAGTGACTTAGCTGTATACGAGCCGAAAAAAATCTGGAGCTGTATATGAGCAGAACCAGAACTGAAGCACTCTGCAGTGGAGCCGTCGATATATTATAAATATGTGAAAGTATGTACAAATTTAAACATTGAAAATCCAATATAAGTTTTTTTTAATAGTGTATTAGTGATAGTGTCAGCCGGGATAATTATAGATTATTTGGGTTAAACATATGTATCAACTTGTATGTCATATAAATCAGGGAATTTTTACTATTTTGTGCTGAGACTTTCTTTAATTAAACTTCTTGCATATAAGAAAGTAAATTTATAATATCCTTTGTATAGCAAATTTTTTAAATTGTTTATTACATTGTTTTTCCAACAAAATTGTAAATTAATGAAATATGAGCCAAATGCACTACTTTTTTATTTTGGTTTCTAATCCCGCATAGAATTTTTTTATTTATACTTTTATCTTCACAAAATTGTGAATAAAAATTATTATTATATCATTAAGCCATTTCCCTTTCGGGATAAGCGTGACTCGCTCGGTGAGGAAAGGAGTAATGTGAGGTGGGGGGGTATAGATTTTGTTATAATATATATATATATATATATATATATATATATATATAATTTTTATAAATATGTGAAAGTATGTACAGATTTGTACATTGAAAACCACTATAAGTTTTTCTTTAATAGTGTATTATAGATATTGTCAACCGGGATAATTATAGATATTATTTGGATTAAATATGGATCAACTTTTATGTCATATAATTCAGGGAATTTTTACTATTTTGTGCTGAGACTTTCTTTAATTAAACTTCTTGCATATAAGAAAGTAAATTTATAATATCCTTTGTATAGCCAATTTTTTAAATTGTTTATTAAATTTTTTTTCCAAACAAATTGTAAATTAATAAAATACTAATACTCCGATGCAGAAATTTTCCTCAAATTTGGAAATCGACGATCTTACAGCTAAACATCTTACAAGCTTATCACTTTATGCTAATTGCGGTAGTTTCAAGTTTCATCAGATTTAACCCAATTACAAATTACCCTGAAAAAGAAGTAGATACATAATTGTTCCAATTAATTTGGTTTGTACAACATATGCTGTAATCCATATTTATTTGTTGGAAAAAAAAAAATATTTTTGTTGAAAGAATTCGATTTGTTGCTCCAGCCAACCGGTTGGTTATTTTAATCAACGAGTTGGTTAGTCCAACTGGTTCAGCTTGTAACATATATGATGCAACCAATTTATTGATTGAAAATTATTATTTATTTTTCCCAATACACATTATATAATGCAGCAAAAAATATTTATTCAATTCTGTAAAATTCTGTACATTGAAATTATCTTATAAATTATATTACTTCAAAGTCACTTAGGAATTCCTTGCATAAAACTCAAACTTCTACACATCGTTTTTCTTTTACTTCTATCCGAACCAAAAACATGACCCAATCATAATATAATTGACTTATTCTATATTTTTTCCTACAAATTACTCAGCTAATACTACTTGATCAAACAAAAATCTCATTCTCACTCTTACTGTATCATCTTCCACAGCAAACACACACACTCACGGACACCAGCGCACTCGAGATACGTCGGAGGTTGAAATTTCGCGGAGAGCAGGGTGCCCGGTTGGGCCTCAGGCCCCACGGGGCGGGTTGAAAAACATCCCATGGTGGGGATACTTGACAGGGAAGAACCCCAGATAGGTTGACTGAAGACAACTAAAGAAGAGGGAGGCAGGATGGACCAAGCACCAAGAAGCATCCAAGGAACATGGAAGACCTCGTGAAAGAGCAAACCTCATCCTCAACCTCCTCAAACAATCTTCATGGTGGGGAGAGGGCAAAACGGACCCTTAGACCGGGGCCCCATCGCATTTAACTCGGCCCTGCCCAAACCTCTTCAGTGTGGTTCGTTGGGATCGAGAATCGTGTTCGGATCGGGGATCGGCTATTCGGCTCCTTCTTTCACGACGGCCTCGACTTGGCTCGACCAGTCAGTTGTAGTCACCCTACGCTTCGGTGTACACGACACAGGAACGGTCTGTAGTCGGTTCTTCGTACTCTCAGTTCTCTGCCAACTCGGTACCTCCGTTAGTTGTCCACGGTCGCAGTGACGGTCAAGCTGTTCGTTCTCTCGGACGCAGCTCTCCTGATCACTGGAAACTTCGTTAAGTAGTGCTACGTCGCCACAATCGACTTTCAGATTTTAATCTGCAAACGTGAACGCTGATGGCAAAACAAGAGATCAGGCCTGGTCCAACATTTCCTGGACCAATGCAAATTTATGTTTCACCTGCTGGCTTGGAAGCTGCCGGCAGGATGTGTTGATCGGAGTCAACACAACTCTCTTGTGCGACGCAAACAACAATTGGAAGAAAATCTGGACTCTCTGAACTTGCAACTCAAATCGGAAGTCCCAGCTTCAATCTCTAATCCCAATTGCCACGGATTTCGGATTGTCTTCGTTATCGAGCGCAGGCTTGTTCGATCTTGTTCTAATTTTGATTTTTACTTGTGAATGGTGAGTGTTAGTGTCAAGTGATATTGCCGAGAGTGAGATTACATAGTGCATGGACTCGCTGAGATGCCGTGGCTGCTCACACTACGGACTTACGGCTAGCTAGGTGAGATCCTTTTTACGTGACACGTTATATCTATACTGTAGAGTGTAGACTGTATAGCCTCAGGAGAGATTCCTGATGCACGAAACAAGATTCCAAGATTGCCCCCTCTCGTCAGCTTCCCCAGCTTTAATGCCCCGAGGAGTCTTCTTCTTGGTCCGATTATTTTCGACGATGACGTGCCGCAGTTCTGCGTGCATCGCACGTCCATTCCAAAGACCTTATCCTTCTGTCCCGCATTCCTCGAGGAGTGCACGGAAGCAAGTTACCACCAGGGTCTATCGTGATCGAAATGCCAGAAGTGCTCTCGCAATGCGACGGCGGATTGCGATCGAGTAAACAAGGATGGCTTCGAATTTTTTAACTGGGCTGTTAATTTCACTTAGCTTGAGATAGTTTCAGACGGTGTAGATTGGGGACTCTAAATTTATAAAATATTTGTTGATTATTGTTGGTCAGATGATATTTAGATCATGCTTTGACTTTTACAAGATCATTTTGGATTAGGAAGTTGTGGATTTAACAGAATACTTTGATACTGGATGGTTTGAACTCAGATGTTGCAGAATCTTAATACTAGAGATTTTCCAGATAGGATAGACCTGTTGATAACTACAGTTTTATGGATTAACCGGGAATAGGAAACTACATATCATTTGCTTATTATCCACACGTGGAGATAATCTGAAATCGTAGTTAACTAGTTTAGTCTTGAAGATACATTAGGCATGTTTCTGAATCTGAAGAATTTAAATATTTTAGAAGATACTTGAGATTAATAGATACATTTTCCTGCAACTAAGGCGATTTCCAGAAGCCTGACGTTTCTCTTCGGACATCTTTTGTTCTGTTGGCAATCCATAAATCATTATGGCCAGGAAGATAATTTTCCGGTAGGAATCTCCATATTTTTAGCTAGAAAATCAGGTGCCCTTTACTTTTGGGTTTAAGTGCCTTTATAAATATCCCTACTTTGTCATCTGCCTACCTACTGAAGACCTTGGGTAACCCAGCTAACCCAGTCGATTCTCTTTTATTATTTGGCCCATTTTTTATTTATTGGGCCATTCACGAGATTTTCATAAAATCTACCTCTAACGTTACTATGTAAACCTGAACCTGTTCTACTATTTGTACGACTCCTTTATTTATATTGCGGTATAATATACCTAATCGCGGATTAAGAAGATTTGTTCAGTTCTCTCTTTCCGGTAGAACAAATTTGTTGGACTTAGGTCGTTCAGTTTAGGAGAAATTGTAAAAGGAACCATAAAGCCATGTGGTGAGCGAGCCAACCTTTCAAAATATTGAACTTCTGGGGGAAATTAATGACCATAAGCTCTGTTGATTTTGGAGAGAGAAATAGGAATTCGGATCTTGATTCTTGTGTCAAAGCAATTTAAGTTAATAATTACTGCCTAAATCAACAATTGTTTTTAATCAGCAGTAGAATCTTAATCGTTGCTGAATCCTAAAATAACTTGGTAATTTAATTTGAATTCTTGTTTATTCAACAAATTGTTGCTGAATTATAAAAGCAGTTTTGTCACTGCATATGTCCTCGTTGCATAAAGATTCTGGATTTTAATCCACAATAGTAATCGATCGAATGTTATGACAATTAGTTTAAATGATAAAAATGTAAGTAAAGTACAGTTTCAAAATGCAGAATAAGCTAATTAAAAGTTTCCAGTTTTACATTAGCAAAGAGTCAAGCTGTTTTTGTTGTTGGACTGCTATAATTAAACTATAAGAAGAATAGGTAAACAGGATTTTTACTTACACTCGCCAACTCGTTTAGATGTAGAGAGAACAAGGTTCTAGATTTCTAGGACAAGATTCATCATCCTTTCCTCCCTTGAAACACGTATCACTAATTTAATATGATAGAAATTATGACCTGGAAGGAGATTGTCATATATACCATTTGTAGATCACGGACATTCTAAAACCTCAAAGTTTGAAGTACATAGTTTCTTTCTTAGATTTCTTAAGTTTGTTGCTGTACGATTAATTTGTATGTAGCGATTTATTTATCTCTTGGGTAGATGGGCTTATAATTACCACTGAAATGAGTTTGATCAGATTTCGTATTTTATCGAGTTGTTTTTGAAGGTCTTAAAATAGAAGAAACGATGGAGTAGGTGTGAATATAAAATGAGCGCTTGAAATGAAAGTGATTGGAACTTGACCTTCATTGAGTAAGTAGATTGTAGTGTCTCTAGCAATAGCTACTTGAGATATAACTACATCTTAAGCTATTTTTTCGATACAGTTATAAATAATTTATTAAGCTCCAGAACTGGTTGAAAAATACTTCCCTACAAGTTCAACTAAGTGGAAAATTATTGGATTCTAAAATGTATTCGCAAGGGTAATCGAATAATTTTGCAGGTATAAAAAATACAGTAATGATATTGAACTGAAGAAGCCACTAAAAGTAACATTTGACATTTTAAGAAGTTTATTTTTGGCCAGCGAAAAAATCCGCCTCGTAAGATACGTTGAGTCGAGGTTCTTCAATTATGAACCAGAAAAGGAAGCTCCCGACCCTGAATTAGTCCCTGTGGAGTCGGTAAGGAGGCTGGAGAGGTAAAATCACCAACATTAAAATGAGCCAGAGCGGCGATAAGATCAGAAACGCGCATCTTCTTGGTCGGCGATTGACGGGATCCTTGGCATTGTTGGAGTCGAGGTCCCTTCCGGCGATCCAGAGTCTGCATACACGCCACACGCCACGGGCGGCTCGAGATCTGGCCAGCAAGATTATAAGAGTCTGCAGCAGACAGCCTGGCTCTAGCCTCTCGGCAACGGCAGCCTTTCCGTCTCCAACTCTATCTTCCCTCCTATACTATACCTATACCGACACAGGTCAAACACAGGCCAACGTCGTCCCACCTTTCTTCTCTCAAATAATCTCTTCCTCTTACTGCTTCTCTGGCTTCTCAGGCCGCATTGCAGAAAGAAACAGCCAGCCCTTGTTTCGATTTCGACGTCATAGTCATTCACTCAGAAATTCCGAAAAGAGGGAAGGGTTGGAATCTCCTGAGAGCAGAAAGATTTTACAACATTTGGGAACTGGGTCCAAGCCTCGTTGAGTTAGCTAATCAGGAAACAAAATTGGACATTTTAAACGTTAAAAAGTTGCAAATTTTGGGACTAGCTTTGTTGTTGATCAGGATTTCGCAGGATTTAAATATTGTTTATCAACTTTATGTAATCGGCATGGTCACCCAGATTTAGGAATCTTCTTATAAAATAAGAATTTTATAGATTTTTTATTATGGGACCAATAAATCGTTATATTTACACAGTAAAGTTATCATTTAATTAATTTATTGACACTGAGTATCAGTTTAAAGAAACTGGATATTCATCTAGAAATTTTCTTTTAATAATATCAGGGAGTCAAATAAACACAAAGGAACTTGAAATTGGAAAACTTGAAGGCATTCGATATTTAGGGTACTGAAAAGTTGTTACTGAGGGAAGAGATAGTTCCAAGGATGTAAAATTCTCAATGGCTTTAAATTTAAGGATATTGGTACCCAGAACAGCATCCAAGATTTTTTACTGTCCTTCTGGTATAAGAAATTTCTCATAACTTAGGGTTTAATAAAATGATTGGAAATTTTAATGATGTAATTTCGTTAAAAGCTCATTAAATTTTAAGATAACTTCGTATTTTTTAGAGACGCCGACAAACAGTAGAATAAACACATTCAACATTTTGATCTAATCCTTGTTTATAAAAAGAGATCTTTTCTATATTATCGAAATTGAAACCAATAGCATCACTACATTTTGCAATGGAATATAATTGTTTTTTAATTCTCCGGAAATTAATATTTTGTTGATTTCTTAGTATTACCTTCACAAAGCAGTTTAAATAGTTTTTCAAAAAAAAATGTACACCAGAATCATGGTTAAATTGAGGATTCTTGCATTTAAGTTAGGTAGAATTTTATTTTATTTTTCATGTCGAAAAGTTGGTGCTCCCGTCGAAGATTTTAAATTTGCTTCCCGCTAATTGTGTGTCCTCACGCAACGTTGCCAAGTTTACTTCCTTTTGGTGATTAAAGTCCTCAGGTTTAATTAACTCAAAGTAAGTTTTGTATACAGTTTAGGTGTTGAAACTTACATATTTTTTTAAATAGATTGTAATTCAATAATTTCGTATTAGAATTTTTTTCTTAATATTTAATTTCCAATTTCTTAGATAACATTTCAGTTTGTAGATGGTTTTTCAAGTTTCATAGTTTTTAATTGTTAATTCTTCATATTTATTTGTTTTAAAACTTGAAAGGCGAATTCTATATCTGCGATTTTAAATTTAAATCATTCCCAGATTTATAATTTTGAATAATTGGGTATTCAGAATACTTCTGTTTGTAAGTTTTTATGAATTCGAAGATTTTCCAATCTGGTAAATTTGGAAAGAAGTAGAAGCGAGTTAACTTGAAAATTCGTCAGTTTGTAGGGTTTCGGTCGGATGTCCGTATGTCGTACTTTTTTCCCGGCTATAGGATAATATCTATCGGATCGGATATGATCGGACAGGATGGAATGAAATAGAAGAGGAAATTTTAAGTTAAACATTTTAAATATTATATTAAGTAGAATTGAACAATTTTAAGGGTTTAAACTTTAAAGCCTCGAGCTTTACAATTCGTAGACTTACTATTTGTACGCTCTTGAGATTTCAAAATTTATCAAATGGCAATTTTTGAGAACATCAATGCAGATTTTCAGAATTTATTATAGTTAGTATTTAGAATAATTTAGATTTTGAATTTGAACCCCTGCATACCACATTTTACTTGTCTTATATAAAACTTTATCATAAATTAAAAAGAAAATGGACATACGTCAGCTTCGGATTTCAATTTCAAACCTATGTTTCCATCAATAATTTTTACAGATATATATTATGGACCACAATAACAATAATTGTTCTAAACTAATTTCTCATTAAAAATCTCGTCCTATATTATTCATCAGTGAAAAGAGAGAAAAAACGGGAATTTCAAACTGCAGTAAACATATTAGTAATAGTCTAGTTTGCATAAAACATGGGTTACAATTGAGTTTGAGCAATCAAGAATATCAAGATCATTGATTGGAGCTCTTGATTTGTTACTCAGGCATTAATTAGATAATGGGAATAGCACTTTATCACTTCTCGTGGTCGTTTTCCTTGTATTTACTCCACTTGTAAAATCAAACGAAAGAAACCTGACTTTTTTCCTCATTTTTTTCCTTTTCTAATTAACATACTCGCTCTTCTGATAAATATACTTCATTAGTTAAAGGAACTCTGCATTCGTCGTATAAATAGTCAAAGAAAATTAAATAAAGTTCATCAAACTCCTCTCTACATCCGAGCCAAGAGTCATGTTTTGTAATATTTTTTTATACAACAGAAGAACTAAATATCCACTAAAATAATCTAAAGTTAGGCGACACAAAAATAACGTTTCATTGGACGAATAACAAGACTATTCTAGTAGCCTAGATATTTTTATTTCGATAGAAAGCCCTCATTTTAATTGCTCTGAAAGTATGTGTTGAAAAATCTCCCCTGGGTGAAATTGAAAAAAAAACGAAAGAGGCTCTTCAACCGGATGACTGAATTATATACTCTTTCAGATTTGGCAAATTGGAAATTGTAATAAACGATTAAGATTTTCTATTGAGTAGTTAAAGCGTTCGAATGAGCGTAACGTCACATCACGTGCGCGCAACGTGGTTCACCTTTCCGTGAAAAATCAAAAAGCATTACCCACTACAACTACACTACAGAACCCGACGAGAGAAAGCTGCCTGGTTGACTCGCAGGTGCTTTGGACCTGGTTAAACGCACACCTCATCTCGCAGCTGGCCGGTGCAAGCTGGCTATAATGGATTTTAAAGTATGCACGAGAATACGTTACGCACGCATGTATTTACACGTCAAGATGACTTTTTTTCTCTCCTGATGGCAATAAGTTGGCATCGCCTGCACTTCATAAGAACGAGTACGCAAATTAATTGACACCATCGTCGAAGGAAACTACTGACGCGCGAATCGCTTCTGGCGCAACTCGCTATAAGCAAATTAATCATTAATCATCGATTTCAGTTTCCCGAGTCACAGATGCGGAATTTACGAGCAGACGAAAATTGCCCTCCTACTCGAGATCCTCTTTCAGGAATTTATGGTCGAGCTATGATAGCCTCGGAATAATATGTCATCCCATTATCTGGCTGATCTCAATAAAATATCGGACAGGGTTTCTTTCTTCCCGAGGCAGCTTAGAATAAAAAGAAATTTTAAGAGTGAAGCTCTCTTGATAAATCGCAAAGCTCTCGATAAGATCCGAGGTTTTATTTTAGTCCAAGGATCGAGCCTGCATTTTTCGCTAGTCTGGTGTAGTATAAAACAAGAAGTTTCAGTATCTGGATTTTAGCTGAAAGAGAATCAAATTGTATTATTTTTGTGATGTCTTATTGATGGAGTCTTCAGATTTCAATATAAACTTCGTCCGAATTACGCCACTGTCGAGGTCTTCTTATACTCCTTTCGAATCTATAGATTTAAATATCAGTGGGTTGGTGACGGCCAGTTTGAAAATTATCTGGATCCAATCTGAAAGGATCAAGTCTTCTGTTTGACAGAATCTGATCGCCCAGTAGCAATCTTTTGCATATTTTACTCAGGGCCGGTTCAACCGTCTTACGGTTCTCTCTTTATAGGATACCAATACCACTTTCAGGTCTTCATTTTCATTCGCTCTCCAGGAAATAGTTCATCGAATCAAAGACTTGTATGAGTAGGATTAATAGATTTTTTTATATTTCGAGGACATCAAATCATTGAAACAACGATTTAGAAATTAATTCTGGCATGACTCATAGAGACATAGACTAATCGCTGATTGATAATAAAAAAAATTGTTCGAAATACATTTTTCACTTAGGTGTATTTCACTAATGAACTTAAATACAAACTAATGAATTCAAACTTGAAGCTTTGAAATTGGAAGCTTTTCAGTCGTCGACGCAGTTAAATTTGACAGCCTTCAAAATATTTGCAGATTTTGTTAAGTTTGAAAGTTTTTAAATTTATAATTTTAAGTGTTTTTAGATTGGGACGGTTCTTTCATTAGAATGATTTCGAACGGAATGAAGATCACCATTAAAATTCTAGATTTTGAAAGGAAATTTAAGAACATGAACTTTAAAGAGTCAAATAGTGTAACAAAGAAGTATGTTTCAAAACAATAGTGTAATCGACTCATTTAGAGGCCTGTTGTTTAGAAACATACTTCTCTCATTTTAAGTCCTTTTGTGCAATTATATTACACAAATTGACTTTCTTAGGTATGTTTTTTTTTAAACTGATTTTTGGAAGAATACTACTTTTTAAGCCATCTTGTACAAGTTTGTTACCTAATTTAACTTTTTAAAGTTGATGTTTTTAAATTTCATTTACAAATTTTAATAAGCAGACACTAAGCCTTGCTACTGTTCTGTTAAGTTTGAATATTGGTCAGCTCTAGAGAATTCTATTTTAATATTCCTTGATTTTACTACATTTTTTAGATTTTGATCCTTCTATTATACAGTACAGTGGTTGTAAATTGGGAAGTTTTTTTAAATTGAACCGATGTAAACTTCAAAATGGTTTCTAAATTCATCAAAAAAAATAAAACACCGCTTTTTGAAATTGTTTCGAGGATAACAAATCTGATAGTAAATATAATTCATGTGCTGAACTTTCCTAAAATTAGAGATTCTTTTAATTTCTAAAGAGAATTCAAACTGAAATGGTTCGAGGTTTAAAAAATGCAGCGTTTACATTTGAGAAAAGGAATTTGATTTTTTAGTACTAAAGTCTTAAAATTTAAAAATAATTCAAATTTGAATCGTATTTAAAAAATCTTAAATAATCGCATTTTGAAACTTTTATTTATTTATTTTGTTTTAGGCGCAACGGGTCCTTATTTAATCTTATTTTCCATCTACAATTAGAAGGAAAACTTATTTAAAACTGGATTCGTCATTTGTAGAATCCTATATTTTTTCCGTAAAAAAATTTCTCCCATAAATTATGACTTCACCAAAACTTGCATAACATCGCAAAAGCCATTTCCTTGAATCAGTTGAATTTTCAGTTATGTCAACAAATTATTCTCTCACACTTCGTCGAAATCTTTAAAGACAACCAAATGTAAAAACATTTTATGCAAGCTGAGAGATTTATTCATAGAAACGTCGTCGCTGTCAAATGTAAATGATTTTAACTGTAAACATTTAGTTGTTTGGAAACTCTGTACTTTGAATAGTTTTTTCTTACCGTGGAGAATTTGCACTCTCATAAACTGTAATTTCTTCAGCCAACCCAGAACGATTTTGAATTAGAAATACCTTGCAATATTGAAATACTTATTTAATTTGAAAAGTTTTACACTTTGAAATTCTTTCAAATATAGAGTGGTTGTAAGTTCAAAATGTTCTTAATTTTAAATGCTTTCATCTGGACATTTTGGCAATAATTTTAACATACAAAATACTTGAAAATACAATAAAATTACATATGTTGAGTCAAAGAATAGTATAGCTTATGCTGCCTATTCCTTTAATAAATAATAATAAAATTTGAATTTTTAATTAGAAGTATAGTTTCATAGGGAATTTTCGAATTATTGATTTTTGGGGAACTTATAGAATCTAAAACAACTATGAAATTCTTGATATTTTTATCAAATAATAAATATTCTTGGTAGAAATGTCTACTGTTCTGCAAGTTAAAAAAGTATCTTAGAGTATCTATACTATAATATTCAAAAATTGGAACTTCGAAATTTCGCTGCGAAGTATTTTCAAGGAAACATTGTTGGGAATTTGGTGATTTTATGGGACTGATATTTTTTGAAGTTTTTTCAATTAAAAGAAAGGTCCGTAACGAATTACAGATATCGTAAAAGAGTGTTTCTAGAAAGTAAGAAACCGGTTAAAAACAATTTGAAAAATTCTAATGATTCTCCTTTTATCTGTTTTAGGAGTGGCAGTGCCAGTGACTGACGTCACGATGCGCATGTTGCTGCTGCTGAGATTGGTGTTAGCGGCAGCGGGTGTGCTGCTGGCGAGCGCGAACTCGCAGATAAACTCGAATTACTCGACTTACGACGAGATGCAACAGCAGAACGATTCTCAGGAACGCAAACAAGCACTTGTAGGATTGGAGGCCAGCCTCCTTTCTCTACTCGGCATGTCGAAAAGGCCCAGGCCCGCAGGTTCAGCTCACGTTCCTGCATCCCTCAAAGAACTCTACATTCGCCAAAACTCCATCGGAATGGCCAATATCGCCAAACGAGGAATTCATGCTAGTTCAGCAAACACCGTTCGTGCCTTTAATCATATCGGTTAGTATTTGCATGAGTTCATTAGAGTCACTTTAAATTTTCACGACGAGCTGGGTTGTGGATTCAATCCTCAATTTCTGATGATTTGATGATGGACGAAAAATTGTGTTTCAAAGAAGAAGAAGAAATTCAGTATAAGGTCGCTAGTTTTACATCTTCGAAAAGTGCAATTATCCAGAGTATTTGGGATTCTTAACGTCTGATGTTGATTTTCAAGTTGAGTCAGTTCATATTTTTACAATACTTAGTCCAACCCTCAATTTTTAATTCCTAGTTTCATTAACACGGTGGCAGCTGGACCCGGAAATTACTGGAAATTTTTTAAGTTTTTAGTACACAAACCTTTCCAATTACTTCAAATATCACATGCAAGTATGCAATGTTTAATGAGTTCGAATTTTAATTCTTTTGAGCTTTAATAGTTAATAAGTAATTCAGAAGTCCTTTCCTTTTAAAAATGTATACATTTTGAAGTCGATCAACTGTAAACATAAATTAATTAAAGATTTAAAAAATGTAACTACAACATTTAAAATTGAATAATATGTAATTGATTATGAAAAATTTTAGAAATGAACAATGCCTACCATTTTCAAATGAAACGTTCAACATTCTAATTGTTCAACATTTCTTTTTAAATTTTAAATCGTTTCAAATTGAACATTTTCTGAATAAGGCTTCAAATTGGAGACTTCAAAATTGTATGATTTTAAATTGAAATAGTAATAGTTTATAATTCAGCTATTTCAAATTGGAAACACCAATGGGGTTGAGTGATTTGTTTAATAATTGTGAATAGTTACAGTTTCTGAGTTCTAAAATTTCAATATTGAACTTCACAATTTCAACCAGTTTATATTGTAAATTTTTTAAGTTTTTTGGAATAATTAAATTTCCGAGGTTTACCATTATTGCACATTTTTAAATATTCAACAGTGAAGTTGACAGCTTGGGTTGATTTATTGACCGATAAAAAGTATGTCCAATTACTTGAAATTTTACTTGCTATTAGATAGGTGAAATTATAGTTTTGATCAATTTTTAAAATTTCTACGTTTCCAATTAATATTTATTGAAGTTTTTAGTGTGGAATATTCAATTTTAAAAAATTCAAGGTTTTTATATTTGCTTTCGTAATTGTTATTATGTAACGCCATTTAATTCAAATTTTCATGATTACTCTTTCAAATGAAAGAATATTGAAGGCCTCTGAGTTGACATTTTACCACTTTGAATGTTTCATTTGGAACGTAAATTTGTTGAATATAAAATTATTCAAATTTTTATCTTAAATTTTTTGAATAAAATTCAAAAGACTTTAATTACTTTAATTTACAGTTTGAAATTGATTGCTTCCAAATTAAAAAAAAAATGTTCAGCTTTAAAAGCTTGGATTTCTTAATTATAATGACCGAGAAAAATGTTTGTAAATCGGAAATTTTGTATGTTCCATTTTAGCGACCACCCTGAACTTTCATCCTCTTTGAAATGTCTGAGACTAATGAAAGGAAAGAAATAAATGTCGAGATGATTATCAAAGAAAGAAAAGTGAATACACATGGTATTCGAGAGTGGTCAGGATTCGGGATCATTCGGAAGTGAAATCGGGTTAACGATTGTTAAAGGCACGAGATCTCGAATTTTAGTCGGATTTAGTCTCGCTCTACCCGCGATTCGTCTCGCTATTCCTTTTTCCATGCCTGTCTCGATTGTCAGGTAGGACGAATCTCACGTACCTAACGCAATTATCTGCTGAAGGCGTTGATTTAGATTTTAGAAGGAATATTTATGTGTGGAACTAAGGCTAAGGTAAACTGTGACTCTTGGCCGCTTGGTAACAATGCCGCTGAAAAGGATCCCATTTCAGATTTAGATTAAGAGTTTTAGGCTGTCGCTTCCTCGGTGGCGATTACTTAACCTTAACCCCTCACCCTGACCCGCCTAATGCTGAAGCTCAACTGAACCAACCTAATCGTACTTAAAGTCGAATAGGCAGGAACTTCTTGGGCACGTGCTGCGAGGGTGCCACGCGTGGCTCGTATTTCCTCATTAGCATTGGGATACTCACCGTCCTGATTCCGGCTGTCAGGGAAAATTTATGTGTCAAATTAGTATCAAAACTTACTGTCATACTATCTTCCCTTTTCTCTTCGGATAAACTTTCTCCGTTTTTTTTCGTAACAATTTTCTTAGATTTCTTTCATTTTCTAGAATTCTCTATCAATCTAAGTTTTGAAAATTGATTAGAAATTTAATTTTGTATGATTTAGGATGAACCCAAGACTTCAGGATCTTCTGAATTCCTCAATTCTTTGTGGAGAAAAATTGTAAAGGTTCATGATTATAGCAATGCTCGTTCTCCGTCGATTCTAAAAATAATTCCCTCTGAAAAATATAATAAGACGTAAGGATTTTGGGCTGGAAGATATAATAAGCCTGTTTTCGAAGCAGAAGAGGAAAGGATGTTGTCACTCCTTCCTATGGTCCCGGTTTGGTCCATTTGCTCGAACGGAGGCTTTGTAACTGATATCCTCGGCACTCCACCTTTGCCTAACCGTTTTATCGTTTCCTATTCTAGTGGCATCGTATCATACTAAGTCCGAGTCACGGTTACGCCCATAATTCACTCGAAAGGACTATTGTCCAGCCAAATCCTAACAGCCGTGCAGAGCTGCTGGATTCTCTTTACATAGCTTCCAATGGACCGAAGTTAAAAGGTCGACCTGAGCCAGGCGCGAGCCACTCGACTTGACTTTCAACAACGTTTCAACGCCGATCTTTGTTGTCAAGGATTTTCCCCTCTCAATTCCCGCCAACAATGCGAAGCTAAAAGGAGCAACAAGATTTCGGTCTATTAGAGTTGCATCAAACACACAAAAGAAGGAGCTATACAATGCAAGAAAGGTAAACTTAAACCGACAACTCACAACACCTAGTGATCACCCAAACAGAGAAAGAAAACACTTCAAAAAGTGCAATTTTTCATTCCTAATTGAGAGGCGGATGAAAAACGACCAGAGGATATCAGAAAAAAAGTAGATGGAGGAGAGTATTCGAGGAATTGTGTGGATGTGGTTGATCATTGAATAATTTAAGTAGCCATTTGTTTCTTTCTGAGAATTCATTAGTGGGAGAAGCAGAAATAGAATTGTTGTAAAAAGTAGCAGTCTGGGAAATTGACTAATTTAAGAGTAACAGATACTTAAGTCAAAGGGATCAAATTCTATATATTTTCAAATCTAATTCAATCCATGGATTCCAGATTTTGAGCCATTTGACACGAGATATTTTTCCTTCGTAAGGTTTACTCTCCTTTAGATATACTTAAAGTGGAATCTGAATCACCGGAATCTCGGTAAATTTACATAGAATTTTTTTTCAAGATTTTGAAAATCCTTAGAAGAGATGATTAGAACACCTCCAAAAGAATAAATCTGAAACGTCTCTGAGTCTAAAAATGTTTCGGAAATACTTTAGGATGAATAGTCCCGACAATACTTGGGGCCTATTGGCCTAATAAACAATTTTATTTAAAAAAATTTATTACCTAGTTACCTAATACAATTTGAAATCTCGTTAAGAAGGTCAAAAGCTTGTGATAATATAAACTTTGACAATATTTTCTTGGAATTCTTCGATTCTTAGGGTTTTAGATAAAAATTTTGAGATTGAGAATCCATCAAGTAATTATTATTTTGGAATAATTCGGAAATCTTTAGGTTTAACTCTTTTATAGGAATTTTCCGAAATCTTTCAAATTGTCAGTGCCTGCTGAATTAGTTTTAGAAGAATTTTGTGAAAGCACATTGTGGAAAACGGGTTTCATTTTTTTTAGCCAAGTGAGAAAAAAATGTCTAAAATTGCAACCCTCTCATTTTGTTCAACCCTTCAGGGTTAAGCGACTTATAATTTGAAAAATATGCTTTTTTCATCCAAAACCCAATGAACGTTGAACGTTCATCAGAAAGCATCTGATTTGTTCTAATACGTTACTGTAGGAATATTTTTGTTATTTTTTTAAAACAATTGTGATAACAAATAATCTATTTGGCCATTAGAAGGAAAAGTATAAGTATATAAGTATACAAGTATAAAAGTAAAAGTTATATATATAAACCTTCGATCTCTCTAGTAGCTTAGTGGTAAAAGCACCCGACTGGCAATCGGAAGACCTGTGGTTCGATTCCCAGTGGAGAATGAGAAAAGATCTTTTTTCAAATTAAAAATTTCTATTTGGTCATTTTTCCGTCTGACGCCCCCTTTTTTAACAGTGAACTAGAAGTTACTGTTACAATAATGATTTTTGACTCTGAGTTAAGATGAGAGCAAATAATTGATCAATTGTAATTTCTAATTGACCCTTTTGAAAAAACGATGTCGTTAGACTAAATAACGATCAAATTCTTCATTTGTTTTTAACAATTGTTTAGAAAAGTAACAGAAATTTTCGTTCAGTATAGCATTACAACAAATAAGCCGCTCACTTAATTCTGTTAACTACATTTCCTTGGCAATAAAGTTGGTTTAAACAATTAATTGGGATACAAATTTCAAGGATAAAATATTAGAGTCATGTTAATAGCGTTAATCCTTGAGAAGTAATTTTTGCTCATTAAAATTTTGTTAGTAAGAAGCAAAACCTTTTTTACATTTGCTCACCTTATAGATCAAGAGGACTATTTTTACTCATTTTGACAATTTTCAAATAATTTCAAATAAAAAAAGGAACGTCAAATTTTCAAGAAAATGTTGTTTACAACAAAGATTTTATAACTTTAATGCAGGATTGCCTTTAGATTAATTTGTCGACGGAAATTCGATTTGGCCCACAGTGATCGTTTTTTTTTTGTCAGAGAAAGTTATTTTTAGAATCGATGGTCTACCTCAAAAATATTTGGTGGACCGCATTTACAGGCAGGAATATAAAACTCTCTCCATAAACGACGAGCCTCCTGTTTGCATTTTGGGATGAAATAAGAGAAAAAATAACCAGAAACTGAGAAAAAGTAATAGCGGTCCAAATGCCTGGTTTCTTCTGGAATTTCAGGTATTAGACCATCTCTCGAAAGGCGAATGGAGCTTTTCCTGCTAAAAATAACTTTCTTAAAAGAATCAGATCACAGTAAAAAGAATACCTAAAAATTCTATACCTTAATTCCAGAAATATACTTAAATTCAAAGGTCAGTTACCTGGATTCAAGTTAAGTTTATCTGAATGTAAGAAAACGTATGATTAAATTCTGAAATTCAGGTATTGACCTTAAATTCAGCCAAATTTTTGATGAATTGCAGATTTTAAGTTCATTTTCTTTTTCTGAATTAAATGTGTAATATTTTTAAGTATTCTTTTTTAATGTGATTTTTTTTTCAAGGATTGAGTAAAGTTTTTAATCTTTGGCGCTGTTCAGACTTGTTTTAACTGCCTTGTTTTCCAGAAAATTCGTCGTTAAAGCGAATAAATGCTCGGCACGAACAATATTTTGTATTGCAGATACGTGTTTTACAATTTACATAAAGATCGTGGAGAGAAGGTTCGTTTAGTTTTATAGCAGTTCACTGATAGTTAACCTTCAAGGTAACTCGGACAGCCAGTTTATATAGTGAGTGAGGTTGTGCATCAGTGCATGACATTACAGACCACTCAGCGACAATTTTGTGCGCTAGTTTGCTCTCATTTAATAATGTTTACTTTCGTTCTTTGTACGCTATTTATAGTTCAGTCTCAGTCGAGTCAACTAATTACTAATCTATACTGATTTAATTTCTACTCACGAGCTCACGAGATCAGAAATGCATACAGAACTTATTTTTCATAATACAATTTCAGAATCGTGTATCGTACAAGATTGCAAGAATATCAAATGATTTTATCAGAAATATTAGAAAAATTGTCGTTCGAGAAGTTCAAAGTCCCATAAAAACTCTTCATTAAAATGTAAACTGCTAAGAATGATGCGAGGAAGAAATCGCTAAAAATTCGTCTGATCTTTGCTGTAGACAATTTACTTCCTTTGATTCATTCAGGCTCTGCTGTGTAGTAGTTAACCAAACGTAATTTGCCAATGACATTTAGGAGACGCTTTAATGTCTGGTTGCGCCAGTCTTTCTCAAAAGTTGACCTTCCCACGCTCGAGAACTAGGAACTAAAATGAAGATTATTCATTCTTTTGAAAATGAAGTTTTTTTCCGTGCCACTAGTATCGCCTCATTAAATTTATTATATCCGTTCAATCTACACTGCTTTAGAGTTTAGACATAGGTTCGTGTTTACATTCAAGAATGGAAGAATGGTCTTTAAGATGTAACCCTAATTTTTATAGGCAAATTATGCTGAAAATTAGTCAATTTAATTTGTATACAAATCTCTGATTTCGATTTGGAAATATATAAATTATGGACATTTTTTTTAGTCGTCTTGACTGAATTAAAAAAAAATTATTGCGCAAGTCTCCCAGTTTTGTTTATTCTTCTCTCTGTAAAATACACTCATGTCCAAATTTGTCTTCTATTTTCTCTCATGGATATAAATTGTATGATAAGAATTTTCGAAATTTTAGCTTTCCTTCGTTATAAGGAAAGGAGGCATCGGCGTAGCCCGCTCGGGTTCGAATCCGTTTACCCACGGCTATTTTATATGACTTTGCCATTAAAATCTATAAGGAAGTGTTGGTTAATACGGATTGCATTTGAACTTATTGTAAATATTGTTCTCTATTACAACTTTCCGTGGAGGCAAAGGTATAACTCATTGAATAAATACCATAATAATAAATTCTTTTATTTCTTGTAGCATTCTGTTAGTTAAAAATATTTAAGAAACGGTAATAGCAAATATATTTCCAATTGGTAGAAATTTGAAAAGTATTAAAACACAAAGGGTTCGGCTTTTGATAGGAAACAAATTTGATGTTTAATCCTATTCAAACGAACGTGATTTTTACCTTCTTTTCAGGAGACAAAAAACGTTTCCAAAAATCAAATTCTCAATTCAGAAACTAGCAAAAAAAAATGTATTGCCGAATGATAAACTTTTTAGATATTTAGAATCCAATAAGAATATAGAAATTTTTATTTTATATTCGGATTTAAATTAGAAAAGGTATGGATTTAAAAAAATTTTAAACGAAAGCTTTCCTGATTGTGCAAACGTATGATTTTGTTTGGAAATTTTGAAACCAAAATCCAAATATAATTTAAATTTGTAACTTTTCAAGTTTGAAATATGATTTTCTTTATAATAAAAATATGACACTGAAATCAGCCATAAAATTCGAGCTGTGGTTTGTAAATTATTTATATTTTATTCGGAATCATCAAAAAAATGTTATTTTATATTGTGATTCTTAATTTGTTTAAATTCTTAATTTTTTTTTTAATTCTTAATTTTTTCTTTTTTTCTTAATTTAAGAACCTAATCAAATATGCGTTTGACAAAAGTGTACATTTTTTACCACAAGAATTATTTTATAAGAAAATGATTACAAAGCTTTAGCTTCACAAAAAAGAATCTAATTTAAAAGAATGCAAAGTAGGAAGTCGTAGATTTCAAAAGCTTATGTACTTATTATCATTGATAATAATTCAAATTAGAGTATGCCTATTTTCTCTAATTTTTATCTGCAATCGGATTGTGAGATCTGATTCTGTTTCAAACTTCAAAGAAAGATGTAGGAACGTCCGGAGCAGTAATCTCAGGGGAATATAATGATAAGCTATATATCTACCTAAGTCTTAAATTAAAGCAACCCTCTGAAACCCATTTCACCTCTCTTTATCTTAAAACGAGGATACGTGCCCGTTTTATGAAAGCTCGAGTGGAAACTTTCCGATATGTTAAGAGGCTCATAATTTGAAGCTAAATTGTGCAGTAACCAAGATCCATTATCTGATGCAGATAAATTATCTTTGGAGAACTTCTTCAGGACCACCCTCTGAGTCATTGTTGCTGGTCTTGGCTAATTTAGTACCTACTAGTTTTACCACCTGCTAATATCAACTATCCTGGTCACATCCAACTCTTGACGTCCTTATTTCCGAAAATTTTTCAAAATCTATTTATGATTAACTGGTCTCGGTTGAAACTTATTTCTGGTTGTATTGTTCCCTGAGGAAATGACTGGCCCACTTAATTTATTGTAGACGTAAACTCTTGTTGGTTTTGACTTTTGAGGTTCAACCCCATTTTGCTTGAATTTAATAACAATAGTATTGTATTGCGTTTCTGGCAGACAGTTTGGCGCGAAATTATTCATCGACAATAGAGACAGCAGGTAGAGAACAGGTTTCAGAACTAAGGTACTCGACCTTCCGATTGAATAGAAAATAGGTTCTGCAATTTCTCAGTTTAGAGTTAATTTACTACCTGATTATTTGCATAGTTGTGCACCTCTTGGATTTTGAAGTCTTTTTCCAATTCTAGAGATACACAATTAACTGCTGTAATTAACAACCAGTTTCGGTTTAAAAACAAAAACTTTCTGGGAAAATCATCAGTTAAATTTAAATCAAGAAATATTTTATTGAAGCATTATATTAATTGGTTTCTAATTTTAATTATTCTTTTAATTAGGCTTTGGGTTTAATATCGATTCTTTTTGCTTGTATCTATCACGTTCAGGTATTCATTTAATTCGGTCCTTAATATAAATGGTGGAATCCTCTCATCATTAAAAACGCGGAGGCTTTGAAATCTATCCTTCATAAAGAGATTCGAATTTTTATTGAAACTTCTTAAAAGGATTAAGCCCATTAAACCGCCTTTATTTTATTCGGGCGATTGACTTTGATGTTTCACGTTATAAAGTTTTATCGCGATATATAGACCCTTTTAAGAATGGCGAAGATTATAAAGCTATTCCAGAATGTCTGTAAAATAATCTTTATGTTCTTAAATAAATATTCGATGGTTTTAAAAAGTATTTTCAATCGCTAGAATAACTGTATTTTATTCTTATTTCATTGGATTAATGAAAATGCTGGGAATTAATATTATTATACTTTAAAATTCAATCGAAGCAAGGGCGGCTAAATAACTCAATCGAAATAACTTTAGACCACATTGTTTTCAAATGAATTATTTAGCCAAAAAATGGTTCTTTTTTTGTTCTTATAAAGAAGGGAGATATTTATTGTTCCGCATGTCGATTGACTTTTTTTTCTTTCATCGACTGATATCTATTAATATATCTAATTTAAAGATCCTTTTTGGTTCCTATTAGAAGTTAGAGATGGAAGAGATATGTTTCCGAAAGTTTCAATTGCGGTCGCGTGGAAAAAGAAGAGGTTTGGCGGCACCCCGGGCGGTCGCCTTTTTTGCCCGCCCCTAAAGCCGACTCTGAATACACCTTTATTCCCTAAAGATCTTATGTAAATAGTAGTAACAGGCCAATAATTCATCAAAATTAAAAAAAGAGAAAAGCAAACGGCTGCTCAAGTTTATTCACCACCTGGACTCTTAGAAACGGAATTATTATTTGAATCAATTAACTTAGAGAAATCAAGTTCTGCTATTGATGGAGTAGAAAATTAGAGGACTTATATTTTTAAATTTATTTAATTATGACAGTAATAATATAAAATAAAAATTTTCTTCTGAGAATTGAGAAAATGATTTCTATAAATTCATTTTGTTTTTATATTTATCTATTATTATGGAAATTAGGAATATTTACACTCTAAAGTCTAAAGATATTCCTATTTAAAATTTTAGATTTGGAATTTCGCCAAATTTTGTCGTATTGCCGTATCTACAAACTGCAATATTTGAATGTTAAGTAGCTTTTAGTATTCAAACTATCATGGCATTTTGAAAAAAAAATAAAACGTCGAAGTCGAATCAGTAAATTCTTATAGTTCTCAAGAAGACGAACGAGATTAAAATTGAAAGTTTTTTATTTACTTTAAAAAAGTTTGCAATTATTTGAAAGTCACTCCATTATAAAAAGTTGAGTTTTTTCTTTCTTTTAATTTTTTGACCGTATTGAAATCCTTTACACTATTTTGGGATATGATAGTTTAATCAATTCTTTAAAATTTCTAAACAATTTATTGACTCTTTAATAAATTTAAGATCAAATAAATACCCATTTAAATGTTCTTAACTAAAGAATTAAAAGTAAAAATGTATATCCAGATGGATTCGTTATTCCTTGAATGTTAAAAACTTACAAAAATAAAATACTAATTCGATCGAATAGACTTGAGTTTTTTTTAAATCTCAATCATTTTGCTGATTTTATTTTTGCATTATATATTTATATTTTTCTAGAGCTTTCAAAAATTGGAACTCTGGGAATCCTGTGTTCATATTTTAAAATTATTTAGTAAATTTAGACAGTTGCTGCAGTATCGGTGAATCCGAGGGTGAATCTTATTGAAAAGGGGCTGCACACAAGTTCCGTCCGGCGGTGAGAAAAGCACTCGAATTCCGCCCCGGGTCTCTCAATCCCTTAATGGCTTAATGAGTAAGTGGTTATACTTGCCAATAGTTGCGTTCCATTCCTTCTACATTCTTCTTCTACCTCCGGGGTGGGAGTAAAGGATCAGAAAAAGAACGGAGGGACCTTAGGATCACCGGACGGAATTCGAGTGTCTGTCCATGGACAATTGGACATATCGACCGCGTAATGGAACTCATGTGCACTTTGAATAGGTTTTAAATTTAGAAAAGGGCACTGAAAACACGAAAAGGAGACGGGATTTTGAAAAAGCGTTCACGTCATTAAAGAAGCAAACCTCTGACAAAAACAAAACCTACAGTTGGTTCAAGGATTAATGTAAAAGTTTAGAAATTAGGCTGTCGAATTAAAAAAAATTGACCCCGAATTAAAACAAAATTTCTCTGGAAATTAAAAATGAATTTTTTTCTTTTAAATTTGAGTCAGCCTCAAAAACTGCATTGACCTCAATAAATGAACGCCAACTCATTGACAATTGTCGTTGTACCGCTGATAACTACAAGAATTAAACTCTGATAATCTGTAAAACTCATTCAAGGTAGTTTTCATGCCAACAATCAGATCGCTACATACTAATTTTTGAAAAATGGTTGAATTTTAATAAATCATGTCTTATTTTTTCGGGGAAACATTCTGTACAACTACTGTTTCCACTTTTGAAAATAACTAAATTATTTCTAATATAGTTATTTGTTTAAAAAATGTTTTCTTTTGAAAAAAATTGTTTCAACCATTTCAGCTATAGACAAATTTACTTTCAAATTGGAAATAATCATCGAAAAACTATTTGAGATCTTATTTTTGGCACGACAACTACCTTAAGATCGAAGATTGATATTAGTTGAACTGAACCTTAATTAATTTTGCACACTCGTACTAATTCTCTGTCGTCTTTAAACTAAATTAACCCTATCCTTTTTTGCTTTCAGACAGTGAGTTGGACCACAAGTTCCAAACGCCTCACCGGTTTCGACTCCACTTTGACGTAAGCGGAGTTCCATCCCATGAAAAGCTGCAAGCCTCGCAGCTAAGTCTCTCGAGGGTATCTCTCCCAGATGACGGTAGAGAAGGTCGTCGCGCAGTGCGGATATTGGTCCACGACATCATGCGACCCGGGGTCAAGGGACGCAGCAAGCCCATCTTGAGGCTGATCGACAGTCAGGTGGTGGACGCTCGCAAGAACACGTCAGTCAGTCTAGACGTGCAACCAGCTGTGGAGAGGTGGCTGCTGAGTAAAAGAGGAGCCGAGGAGAACCATGGGCTGCTGGTCGAGGTGGTGGGTGCCCACTCTGACCAGGCAGTCAAGCATGCCGAGCACGTGAGGCTAAGGCGTAGCGTCAACGAGTCTCCCGATTCCTGGGCTACTGCTCAGCCGACGCTCTTCACCTACACCGACGACGGCAGAGGCAAAATGGCCACCGCCAAGCAGATTCTCGATCGGCGAGCTAAGCGTGCAGCAGCCCGCGGCAAGAATCGCACGAAAAACAGCAGGGACAACTGCCGAAGACATCCGCTCTATGTCGATTTTGTCGATGTCGGTTGGAACGACTGGATCGTCGCTCCACCCGGATACGACGCCTTCTATTGCCATGGCGATTGTCCGTTTCCTCTCGCCGATCATCTCAACTCGACGAACCACGCCATCGTCCAGAATCTCGTTTACTCCACAAACCCCAGCATGGTCCCCAAGGCCTGCTGCGTCCCCACAGCCCTCAGCTCCATTTCCATGCTGTATTTGGACGAGGAGAACAAGGTGGTCTTAAAGAACTATCAGGACATGGCGGTGCTTGGTTGCGGCTGCCGCTGAGCTGGGGAGTCGAGAGCTGCTGAAGAAATCGAGAACTCGAGAAGAGGAATCAAGAGGAATGCCGAGTCGAGTCGGCCCGAGAAATTCTGCAGGTAGGCGAGCCACCAGCGAGAAAAGGAGGGAAGAAGAATATTTAAAGAGAGAGATGGAGAGGTAGAAACTCCTGGCAGCCCAAGACTTGCGTTCGAACAGATTGGAATGGATTGGAATGAGTACGCTGCGACTTGTCCCCACTTTCAACCTTACCTCCGACTTACTTGCTCGTTAGAACGAATGGCGAATGGCGCTGCCGCATTCTCCACAGTTTCAGTAATCAACAAACACGGCGGCCTATGAACTAAGAGACCGATAGGCAAAGTCGTGGCAAAGCCAAACCTCCTTGGACGCGCGTAATTTATTAATAAGGCTGTAGCGAAAACCGGTATAGATTTATTTAGCGTCCGCGGATATGCTGTTCTGTTCGAAAAGACCAATGTGTGCGCATGTCTGTATAGATGAGTGGATTTTTTTGAGCCTATGTGTGTGAGAGAGCGAAAGCCCTGGGAGATGGAGTCGATGATTTCCTCGCTGGATGCGATCCAGCGGGATTCGAATCGCCGCGCCGCAGGCGATTCTGGATGGAAAAGTTGCGTCCGGTACACGCGCCACTGGCAAGAATGCGTGTACGCTCTACGTTGCGTCACCGACAGTCAACAACCCGATGCATGTGCGCGAGCGTAAAATCGGTAATTTTCCGATTCCCGAGTGCGACGTTACTGGTCGAATTATTATGATAGGCGGTGGTGTCTTTTTGTTTTATACGAGCAAGGAGCAACATGAATGACGCAATGTCTTTCTCCTAGTGATCTCGAGAAAATCGAAGAAGTCGAGATCCGAAAGACGAGCTTAGACTGTGTTTAGACTTAAAGAAAAAGGCGCTGTGACGCCGTGAGTCTTGTTTTAAAAAAAAAAAGCATCTTGCTTTTGACTACTGTCTTTTTTATGAACGCGAGTAATATATTTATGTATGTGATTCCGTATTACAAAATTAAATATTTAACGTAAACCGTACCTGCTTAAGGATTATTATTTATTATTTTTGCTAACGAATTTTTAGAAAACGCGTGTATATTTGTACAAATTTTTGTTAATATTATGAGTATCTGTCTAGCTGCGATGTAAAATGTGTGAATAGGTAACTATATGTACACACTGTAAATAAAAGCGTGTCTTGTAAAGTATCGTGTATCGTGTATCGTGTATATTTTAAAGAGAATACAAATGTTTACCGATGTTCGTATAGTTTTCCATTGTACATAAGGAATAAATCCGAAACTTGGTAATCACTGCGTTTTTTATTCCCCGTCTTTATAGAATGTAAATTCTTCGCAATAAGTGCGAGTCACGAAAGTAGAAATTCCAGTTGCGTTCTCTCTCTCTTCAAAATATTGTTTTGGACTTTCACTTTTCTTGTTGAATGTTACTAAAATTTTAAAAATGTACCATTTTTTTGGGCCTCATATTTTGGGATTTAGCACTTGGAACCTTATTTTTGAGTCATATGGTTTTGGGGCTTTCGGCTTAGGACTTGGTTTAGAAATTATTGTTTGGGATCTTATTTATGGGGAGGGGGACTTATACACGGGCCTCGTATTTTTGAAACTTGTCATTTCGGGCCTTACGAAAAACTTTCTTGTAGACGCACGCATTGCCTAATTTGTTAATAAAGTAGAGATGATGCGGGTGGGTAAAGAGAAAGTTCGTTTGCAAATCATGTTTCAAAGTCGGAAGTGGTAGAAATCCAAAGCCGTATATTATCTGAATGTAATTTGAATTCAACAATTTTTTAAATATTCATTTAGTTAATCAATTTTCTAAAAGAAAGAGCCTGGTTTAATATGTGAAACCAGGTGTTTTTTAATGAATGGAAAAATAATTTTCTTGTTAAGTGGATCTTGAAATGTATATAGTCATGGGATGTTCAACACCTCGATACATTAAGGCTGGTAACAAATAAGAGTGGAGTAGTGAACACTGAACACGGTTTTGCGTAACTCTCGAGGCGTATATGTAGGTATATGCCACACCTAGATCCACGTCAAGATCACTCGAGATTTCTGAGCGGATCGGAGGGCACTGGCTGAGGCTTTAAAAAGCGTCCGCATCCTGTTATTAAGCATCGTTAAGTGGTTCGTTATGACAAATCAAGATTTTCTCAGCCCACACAGTTCGAAACAAAGGGCACTCGAAACTTATTATATAGCACATCCTGCCCAGGAAACATCTCCTTCTGTGCTAACAAATTCACCGCCAGATGTTCAACAACCTTCACATATTGCCTTTAACTCCACTTCGAAATTCATTACTTTTTAATAACAGTCGCTACATTTCTCCATTCATTCTTTTTGAATTCTAATATTTTTCTATTCGGCCTCGACTTTTTTCGACTTCTTCAGACCGCTGCAGTTGATCTGAAATCTCGTTCAGAATAATCTGCTTCTTTTACTCTGGCTGTAGTCAAAATATAAGTTAAGAATACAACACTTAAAGTTAAATTTCAAGTTTTCGAAAAACATTCTTAGTCTAACGACTCTAACGTCTAACTTTTTAAATAATATTTTTTGTTGTTGTAAAAACAAATTCCTTTCTAATATTTTTTTATTTATGTTCCCTAAAAGTAGACTACATATTCGCAAATGTGTTCCCTTTATTTTATTTTCCCACTTTGCTCACTCACAGGGTGTCTAGTGATCAGGCAATTTGAAATTCCCGGGGTTTTCCCTGACCAATTTTTAGATGCCTTTTTGTGATTTTTGAAAGTTTGAGCGCGCACCTGTTGGAACTCGCGCTTCGCTCTCGATTATTTTACATCCCCCACATTTTTGCATAGGACTTTTAAAATTGTAGGTCAAACCATAAAAAACTAAAATTTAGTAATTTATTGTGAATTGAGGTGACGGATGCAACAACTCGTTAAGCGCTCGAAACCGCGTAGAAGTATTGACCACTCGGCAAAATCGATCGATGAAAAAAAAAGTGGCCGAAACGCAAAACAAAATATACCTTCGTATTCACATTGGCGCGACCGACAAATTTTTCTTATCAAACTTTTTCATTCGACAATTATTACTCAAGATAAACAACAAAAACTTACAAAATTTTTCGATCGAAAATCGACGTTTTATAAAACACAACTCGCGAGTATTCGGCCGTTTGTTGATAAAAATGCTTAAAAATTGTATGGCGTATTCTCTATACATACTCGATGACTATAAGCAACGCGCTTTGTTTAAAAATGTAATATGTTTGTTTTTGTTTAATAACAAATTAATTCAGATCGAAAACCGCGTTTTGCCAACTTCGACCAGCGGGCAGGTCATCGAAAAAATGCTAGCTGAAATAACTTATCGCGAGAAAGTTGTTCCCTAGACTTTGGGAAAGTTTTCCTGAAAGTTTGAAGAAAAACGGTTGAAAATTGTGGAAATGGTAGCGAGTTGAAGTCAACACACGCTGCCGCTGGAGCGCTCTGCCTTTGTTAACTATGCCCTGTTGATCGCAATTCGCGAAACACCGCATGAAGTAACAAAGGCCGATAATCAGAGCGCTCCA